>OU015766.1:1056316-1208796 GCA_907173295.1 Fagus sylvatica
GGATCCAAAGTACAACAACATAATGGAGAGACCACGGTGTAGCTATAAACTGGCTAACAATGGGAACGACATAGGAGATGTCCGGTAGAGTAACAGTGAGATAAACGAGACTCCAAACTAGTTGTCTATAAAGGGTAGCAGCAGGAAGTGATTCTCCATCATGAGTATTCAGGCAATTGTTGTATTCGATGGGTGTGTTGACTATTTTGTTGTCTGTGATGCCAGCTCGGGAGGATAAGATCAGATGTGTACTTGGCTTGAGTGAGATAGTAACCATCGAAGGAAGAAGAGACTTCAAGACTAAGAAAATAGCTAGATCCTTCATCTCAAAGTACTGACCAAGGAAGCAATTAAGATCTTGGATGCCCTGCACATCATCACTGGTAATAATCATGTCATCTACATATAGCATGAGAAAGGTAATACCATGATTTGAGCGTCAGAAGAACAGAGCTAAATCATATGAACTAGCTTAGAAACGATGCTGAGAGATGGTAGAGCTGAACTTGGCAAACCAAACTCGTGGAGCTTGCTAAAAACCATATAGTGCCCGGCGTAAGCAACACACTTTGTGAGAAAAGCTTGGAGGATGAGAGAAACTAGGAGGGAGTTGCACGTAGACTTCCCAGTTAAGCAAAAAGAAAAGTGTACGAACAGAGGAGAGGTTCACATCCATTTGTCAATGGCGGGAAGCATACTCAATTCCAGACTCTTAAGTGATACCAAACGAGTCTCCTTGTATACTCTTAAGACAACAGTACCATCTGATCGAGTCTTGATCTTGTACATCCACTTGCAACCAATAGCAGATTTACCAGCTGACAAATCAACTAGATCCCAAGTACCTATCTAAAGCAATGCATCCAATTCTTCTTTCATAGCTTGTTGCCAATAAGGGTTAGAGGAGGCCTCACGAAAGGTGTGAGGTTCATGTAAGGTGGCAAAAACAAAAAAGCAGTGAAAGTCACGAAGATGAGAGGGAAGAGTACTTATCCGATGAGAGCGATGGAGCTTAGGAGCAGTAGTGTAGACAGGATTCGTAGTAGGGGTAGAGAGAGAAGACTCATTGAAGGTAGGATTGGCTGTAGGATATTCTTCGGATGTGGGATCAGCTGGAGGAGACTCGTTGGAGATGGGATTAATTGAAGTCGCAATGGCAGAAAGAGAAGGAATGGCAGGAAAGCCGCAGGCCAGGGGATGATCTGAGAATCAGAATCCCTGTGGGGGGTTTCTTATGAGATGACCCCCTTTTGTCGTCTCGGCCAAAATGGTTTTGATGACTTGTTTGAATGGTGGATCATGGCTTGTGAAATGTGGGCCCATCCTAACATGTGGGCCCGGGAATACCCAACTCAAGGACTGGGGTGGAGAATGAGGAGTCGCCACCTGATTTTAGGTCTGGGAACCCAATTGGACATCCATTGCATGAAGGTACTAGCCACGGACTAGGTTCATTCTTGCTTAAGTACATTCTTGGCATTGTTTGCACTATTGGATACCTTATTTACATTCATTTATTGTATAACTCAGATCTTTAACAAATATAAAGCACACAATTAATGTTAAACAAAATGACTTTAAATGTTGGAAAATTACTTTACAGCATATGGGCATTAGGCATGTAGCATGGGGGGAGCATGTTATGAAGATAGGTTTGCATTTTCTTGTCAGGCGAGATATGAATCTGCTGATGTACTGTAGCTTCCCTAAGAATCCTTGAACTTCTTTCTCGGTCTTAGGTGGAGGCATCTGTAGAATGACTTTGATCTTTGTTGGATGAACCTCTATTCCTTTACTACTGACCATGTGCCCCAGCAGCTTCTCAGGGGTGACTCCAAACGTGCATTTTTGCGGGTTTAACCTTAACTTGTAGTCCCGTATTCTCTCAAAAAATTTCGTAGGTTGGCAGGGTGTTCTCCTCATGTCTTGGACTTGACTATCATGTCATATACGTATACTTCAACTTCCTAATGTCGTGTAAGAGAGTGGTAGCCATCCCTTGGTACATAGCACCCGCATTCTTCAATCCAAAAGGCATGACGGTGTAGCAATAAATCCCCCATTCTATAACGAATGTTGTCTTGGTCATGTCTTTGGGAGCCATGCTAATCTGATTGTACCTTGAGAATCCATCCATGAAAGATATTAAGGCACTTCCTGTCATATTGTCTACCAGCACATCTATATGTGGTAATGGGAAATCGTCATTTAGGCAAGCTTTGTTGAGGTCTCTAAAATCCATGCACATTTGTAAGCGGCCATCCTTCTCTGATACCGAAACAATGTTGGCTACCCAATCAGTCAGTTCCACTGCCTTGATGAAACCCACTTTCAACTGTTTGACAACCTCTTCCTTTATCTTGAGCATCCACTCGGGCTTCATGCGACGGAGTTTCTGTTTGACAGGCTTGACCTCGGGTAGAGTTGGGATACGATGTTGTGCGATGTCCAGATCAATGCCTGGCATGTCTTCGTATAACCAAGCGAACACTTCTTGGAACTCCTTCAGTAATTCCATCAGGTCTTTCTTTTCCTTTTGAGACAAACTCGAACCGATGTACCCTGTTCTTAGATGTTGCATGACGTCAGATGTACCCAAGTTAATTAAGACAACTTCATTCTCAACAGGTTAAATTTTATTTCCCTCTTTCTTATTAAAGTCATGTTCATTATCTGGAGAGTTATTTGCAATTAAGTTTTCAATGCCAGAGGACACATCAAAGTAAGCAACATTAGAATTCATTTCATTGATTAGATAAAAAGGGTAAACAACAAAATTAGGGTCATCAAAGACCCAGTTGCTAGTGATCCCGTCTGCTAGAGTGATCATGGCAACAAGTCCTTCCTCAGCTGCTTCTTCATCTTCAAGCGTAAGCACATCCTCATCCTGATCGAAGAGTTGCATAGCCTCAGGGCCTAGTTAGTCGACCTAATCTTCAGCTTCAGTTTTGGCAACTTCGGTGTCTTTCTCTTCCGGAACGTCCTTCAATGTCGATTTGGAATCGAAGAAGATCTCCAACATTCAACTTCTCTTCATTCTTTACCCAAGGTTCGGGAAAGCCACAATAAGAAACAGACTCGCTAGCTTTGACAAAGTTCCCATTCAGTGTCTTCTTATTATTCGGGGTGACCTTCATGTCTTCTTTGTAGTCCAAACCATGTTTGCATGTAGCCTCTTGAGTGTGTACTTGTTGACACCCCATTTTGCAACCATTAATTTTACTTTTTTACACTTTAGTGCATAAAGGGTAAAATGGTAATTTCACAAGCTTGAAAATTCAAAGTTGGTCCATAAATTGAAAATCATATTTTAAGTGATCAAAATTGAATTAACAACAATAGTTCATTTTTTGGATTGGAAATCGGATAAAAAACCAAGATTTATTAAAGAAATAAATTCGATTGGTTGAAATGGCACTTACCATGAGCATGCATGCATAGAATTATTTATAAATTAATTTGATTGGTCCTTTAAAGGATTAAACTTAAATTAATTAATAATTAATTCCTATTGGTTAGAATACCCTAATATGGTAAGTATTAGTGCACAAGACAATATTTAGAGGATAATTTTAAATTTAATTAATTTGTATATAATAGATAATTATTATGACTAGTAACTATCAAATTATTTATTAATTAATTATTTAAAATAAATGGATCCCGAAATCAGCTGATAAGAGACTTCTATTTCAACTAGAAGTGGATTAAAAATGAAAGGAGTCGAAATTATCCACTTGAGTGCCAATCGGTACTCAAATTTCACGCGGGAACTGATCAGGTCTCTTTGGGTACCGATCGGGCCTCTTTGAGTACTGATAGGGCCTCTTTGGGTACCGATCGGCACCCAGATAAGAATTTCATTAAGAGTCAAATTTTTGTTCCACCAATCCAATTTTAAAACCCTAATAAGCCTCCTAAGGTTCCAAAACTCGGGATGATCCATTTTTAGGCTGCCATATAAATAGAAAATGATACTCATTTTCAGAGGTGGGTTGGAATTTTGATCGTTCATAATCCCAAACAAAATTCAAAAGAAATATTTGTGAGGGATTAGGGTTTCTAATAAGAATACAAGCTATTCTTATAACCCTAGAGATTATAAAAGGCCACTTCTTGTAATCTCAATTCCAATCTTTCAATTCCTTTTTTTTTTAATCTCTTATAACCAATTTAATGGTTTTTCCCTTAAGAATCAATTTTCAGGTTGGATTAAATCGAATCAAATCAAGGAGCTCCCTCCCCAACACATGCAAGTAATTCTTTTCCTTATTATGTTGATTATCCATTTGTTAAAATAGGATTGTGTGATTAGTTGTATATGTTTTTTTAAAATAGTTTTGTTTTTAATTCTTTTGTCTTAGGAGCATGTTAGGATGAAAATATAGTTTTAAAATGTTAAAAACAATGGAGGAATCGGTTTTCATAAGAGTCAGTAACTGAACTCTCGGATTAAAGTCGATTGGGTCCTAGGTTTTTACCTAGGCACCGATCAGGTCCCAATTTTTACCTGGGTACCGATTGGTATAAGGAGAGGCCTGATTGGTTGTATCTAAGAACTGATCTGGGTTTTATGAGGATTTATGTTGTTTGGTACAAAAATTATTTTCCTATCGATTCTGCCATGTTTGTTTTTTATTGATCATGATCTTAACATGTTATGTTTGGTTGTTTAAATATGTGTTTAAGAATGTTGCATGAATATTTTCAATTACTAGGTGGTTAATCACAATTATTCATCTTATTTTGCATGTACTATATATGGTGTCAAATCAATGCGAGTCTGGTTTGTATGCATCGAGTTGTGAACTATAGATTAAGGGTCCTTAAAAGAATGATTTAGGTCAGGTTGTGTGGGTGATTAATACCTTTCCACTCAATCCCCTAGCCCCCGAACCCTAATCTTAGGGAAAGTTAGATTAGTCCATGTATCCTTTTACTTTTATTTTCTAGATTGTATTTAGGATACAAAGCCTTGTAATTTTATTTTTCCTTAGATTGTATCTAGGGCAAAACCATGTAATTTATTTACTTTTTTTCAAAATATTGTATCATTTATTCGATCAATAAAAGATAGTACATTTTTCTTAACTTTTTGTACAAAAGTTAGGTGGCGACTCCATTTGTAATTTTCCCTTGTTATTAGGATGGAAAACAGTGAAAGTCTCCATTTTGAGAATCATGTTTAGGCCTTTATTGGTTAAGGGTCGTGGTTCTCACAGTGACGACTCCACTGGGGATTTAGAGGGCTAAACTCTAGAGTAAGATCCTTAGTCTATAGTTCACAAATTGTTTGCATTGTTTGTTACTCGCTTTGATAATTGTCATCTTGTATGTCATGCATTGCATATGTGATCTTGCATTGTGTGTTGTTAGCCTGGAAGCCACGGTAGTAGTAGCCTTGGATCACGGTCCCCCTCAGATGCAGGTACCCTTGGCCAACCTACCATCCCATGAATACGTACTCTCAACCCTCTCGAGCAAGTATATAGTGGTGAAACATACTGTGAGCCTTTGATGCCTCTCGCATGCATTGGTGGGTATGTTGAGCCCAAGTAATGGGGAACCTTTTTAGCCTACCCTCTACCCTCATGTAAAAGCCCATTTAGATCTTTCCTCTAGGATTGCCTAACCGAATAAAGTGTGCATTTATGATTGCTTTTGTTTGAACCTTGGCCCAAGTCCAACGCTTGAGGCCTTGTTTGCTCTTGTTTGAACCTAAACCTAAGTCCAATACTTGAGGCCCACTTGGGTGTTGTTTGAACCCAGGCTCAAGTCCAATCCTTGAAACCCACATGAACTTAAAGGAACTAAATGCCATCATTGAAGTGAATAAAAAGCCCAAAAGTGAAAAGTTTCTTAACCATTCACTTTTTGAAGGCAAAAATCAATCAAGTCCAAAGTTTTAGGCCCACATGGCTTTAAAGAGATTAAAAGTAACATGATTCTAAGAAAATTCAAAGCCCAAATTCAAAAGCTTAGAATCCATCTAGTCATGTTGAAAAGAGAAGCCCAAGTCCTATACTTGAGACCCACTTGGTCATTTCAAAAAAAAAAAAAAGAAGAAGGAAAAAAAGCATAAGTCATGTACTTGAGGCCCACCTGGTCATTTTGAAAAGAAAGAGTTCAAGTTCCACTCTTGGGCCTATGCTTAAAGAATGGTTTAGGAATCCAAAATAACATGAAGTGAAAGTCCAAGTCCAAAGCTTGGACCCATTTTTTGAGAAAATGATACCTAACCCAACAAGACATTGATTGGATCAAAGGTCCAAGCCCAAGACTTAAGACCAACATGACTTCACTTGAATTGAAGCCCAAGCTCAAGGCTTGAGGCTCACATGACCTTCCTTGAACTTAAGTTTGACCTTTGCATGAATTAAATCTCAAGTCCAAGGCTTGAGGTTTACATCACTTTGCTGAAATTGAAGCCCGAGTTCAACTCTTGAGGCTTTCATGACCTTGTTGGAATCAAGACCTAAGTCCAATATTTGTGACCCAAATGACTTTAATAAAAAACCCAAGTCCAACGCTTGGAACCCATTTAGTCATTTTGGAAAACAAAAAGGCCCAAGCCCAAAAACCTGAGGCTCACATGGTTTTTTTTCTTGAATGAAAGTCTAAGCCCAATGCTTGAGTTTCACATGATCCTATTTGAATTAAAGCCCAAAGTCCATTGTTTCCAACTCTATTGATTTTGGACCGCATTGAATCAAAGCCACAACAACAGGTTGTTACTTCTTTTTACTCTAAGAGAAGTCTATCAAGAGAGGTCATATTTTTTTGTCGATAAACTAGCATTACTAGGGATTGGAGGCCATCTTTGGCTAGACCACATCATCCCAGAATTAACCTATCACAAATTAATCCATTGCTAGCCCATTTGAGCCTATATAGTTAGCCTTTTTTTCAAGAACCAATTATAAAAACTTGAACCCAAGGGTGGGAAAAAACAAGTGTGCACATACTCAAAACTCATTCCAAGGAGAAGTCAAATTCAATGCTCATTTGCAAAAGAACCAACAAAAGAGGTACAAGAGTACCAAAAGTTTGGAAAGAAAGTGTGGTGATTAGGGGCATGTTCAAGACCCACCTTGAAGAAATGTCTAATCTGAAATCTTAATTCACACAAACTAGGAGAGATTCATGTTAAGATCACATGAGAGTCCAAAAAGCTAAATCTGACAAGGAGCAACATGAGTGTATGAAAAAGCAAATAATTGTGAAAGAAAAGTTTCAAAAAGAAGAAGAGAGACCCGTTAGGTTGAAAACCTGAAAGGGCAACCTAGGCAAAAAATAGGGTAACCTAGTAGGTTGAAAACTCGAAAGAGCGGCCTAGGTAAAAGTTAGGGTTTCATTCAAAAAAAAAAAAAAAAACTCAAAGAAGAGAGATGAAAGCTTGAAGAAAGGAAGATGAAATTTCTTCAAAACCAAAATAATAGCCCATCAAAGCTGAAGAGCTAAATAAGAGAATTGAACAAAAAGAATGAGTTCACTTAAAGGAACAACTTGAATGAAATAAAGAGAGAAAAATGAGAAAGGACTTTCAAGAAGCCAATTCAAAAGCAAGCAGTGATAAAAAGGGAGAAAGCTCTTCCAATGTTTGAGTTTGAAGTAATGCACACTTTGGGAAAATATCCAACAAGGGATTTTGAGCCTTTTATATATCCTTCATTTCAAATATCTGAACCCAGCCTACATTACAACCTATGAATAAAGACCTCCTTGAAGTCTTGGTAGTTTTTAGGCATAACTCTTGTGATGATTTCTCTTAGATTGAAAAGAAAGAAAGCCCAAGGTAATCAACTGCTACTGGCAAAAGATCTTAAAAAGGAAAATTCTCAAATTAGGGGCACTCCCCTTATTTGCTCTAAGACAAAAATTCTAAAGCTAAGGGCACTCCCCTTGTTTGTCATCAAACAAAAGTGACTTCCTAAATTAAGGGCACTCCCCTTATTTGTCTCTCAGATAAAAATTCTCAAATTAGGGGCACTCCCTTTGTTTGCTTTCAAATAGGAAAAATTCTCAAACTAAGGGCACTCCCCTTGTTTAATCTCAAATAAAAAGAATTCCAAAATCATAAGCATTCCCTTTGTTTGCTCTCAGTGAATACCCTCAATTCTTCAAGTACTATCATGCACATTCTTTGATTGCTTTTAAGGATTCAATCTCACAATGCTCAAAGTAAAAAAGCAAGATTGTTTACTTGAATTCAATGACCTTAATCCTTCCTAATAAAGAGAATGGTTTGCCTATCAAATGTCATGATTAGCAAAAAGACCTCTTCAAAGGGACTACCTTTTGCTCATTTGAAAAAGGAAAAAATGATTTTTTTCAAAATTGATAAGAACACCACATTGCAAAGAAAGGTTTCTACACCACAAAGTTTTAAAAGAAAAATTCAGCTCATTTTGAAATCAACATGCAGACTTGATCAGAAGTCTCCATCATCATATTGGTTGACCAAGTGCCTTCCAACAACTCTTGAACTACGTTTGGACTTGATCCTCCCAAAAGAGGTACATATGCAGTCCATCAAAGACTTGGTCCCAATCATTTGAATGACCTTATGAATAGGTCCCACATCCTGAACTACGTCTTGACTTGATCCTCCTAAAAGAGGTACGTAGGCAGTCTATCAAAGACTCGGTCTCAATCATCTGCATGACCTTTGAATAGGTCAAACTCTTGAACTACATCTGGACTTGATCCTCCCAAAAGAGGTACGTAGGCAGTCCATCAAAAACTCGGTCCCAATCATTTGAATGACCTTATGAATAGGTCCCACATCCTGAACTACGTCTTGACCTGATCCTCCTAAAAGAGGTATGTAGGCAATCTATCAAAGACTCGGTCCCAATCATCTACATGACCTTTGGATAGGTCAAACTCCTAAACTATGTCTTGACCTGATCCTCTTAAAAGAGGTACGTAGGCAGTCTATCAAAGACTCAGTCCCAATCATTTGCATGACATTTGGATAGGTCAAACTTTTGAACTATGTCTTGACCTGATCCTCCCAAAAGAGGTACGTAGGCAGTCTGTCAAAGGCTCATTCCCAAGCACCCCAAACGATCTAAGCTTAGGTTTGGTGGAGAACACAAAGTTATTGACTTGAAAATAGTTTACTTGCACAAAATGTTTTCATAACATGTCTAAACTGAGGGCACTGGCCTAACATTTTATGTGTTTAAGCATGTTACACTAGGGGCATCGACTCATCTGTTCTGTTGGCCAACATGATCTTCATTGGCCAAATATGCCCAAACTAGGGGCATCCACCCATCTGCTTTGTCTGCAAGCATGATCTTTTTATCCCAAGCATGATCTATTTGACATTTTAATCTCATATGCTCAAACTAGAGGCATGCGCCCAACTGAGAATCAAAAGAAGAAGTTGTTTGTTATCTCTTGCAGGTTGTCAAAGTCACTCCATTAGACCATCCATCAACAGGAGACCACTCCACAGAATGTTGCCACATCTTCATCAAAATATCATTCCCCAATGGACACACCAAACTCAATCCTCCAAGGAAAAAGCCGTCATCATAAAAAAAGGAGGCCAGGTAAGCATTGAAAAGCTAAGGTACGTGTTTCTAACCACATGTGCCTTAAGCAAGATAAAACACCCCAACATTCACATAACGAAACCCTTGACACTTAGGGTCTTGCGACAAATCAAATTCAACCTTATCGACATCCAAAACTTACTGAACCAACCTCTGCTCCCTAGGATTAATTTCCTCAAACACCCCTGACACATAAACAGAAAAGCTATCAAAACTAAAACAAAGAACCACATCAAACACCACACCACCATGAATTCATGAGAAAATTAACCAAGTCTAATTCAACATAATCAAGACTTAAAATTGACCAACCAAGTTAAAAATCACCACAAATAGCAATTTCAATTCAAAGAAAACAAATTCAAAGCTTAACATCCAAACTTGAATCAATTCATTAATCCAAAAGCAAAACCATTGCATCAAGTTAACAAACCAGCAAATCTCAATCAAATGGAGCCAATCCAAAAACAGCAACCCATCTCAAACTTAATCAACTAAACTCAAGAAAATCAAAACAACAAAGCTTTTCTTTAAAAAAAAAAAAAAAAGGATCATTGGCCTCAAAAGTTGTAAAATTTCAACAAAACCAATCCAATTTGGACATACCCATTTCAATCAAACAAACCCAATTATACCCATGATCACAAAGCAATCACCAAACTCAAAATTTCAGAGACACATCAAGAAACAACAAAATCAACTCAATTGTGCAAAAAGCCAGCACAAATAAACAACCAAAGTCAAAAAATCATTTCAAACTTCAAATCTAACCCTGAGTTAATCAAAATTCCAAGCTTTAATCTTGAGTTAGCATCAATTTTGAAATCCAACCCTAAGCCAATGACCTTGAGTCAAATAACCAACACAAAGATTTTAAGCCTCAGTACGACAATTTTGTAAGCCTCGAGATGAGCATTGAATAAATCTTCACAATGGAAAAATCTCAAAGAACAAAATTTCAAATTAAAAAAAAACATTAAAAAATCTCCAAGAATAAAAAAAATTCTTCACAATGAGAATCTCCACAAATCACCTCAATAAAAAATAGGGTTAATTATACTTTACCACCCTGAACTATCACCAATTTTTCACTTCACCCCCTAAACTTTAAAAAGTAACAATTGACCCCCTAAACTATTAAAATTGCGCGGCCGTTACCTCCTGACAAAACAGTTAAAATAACGGAATGGAGCCTCCTGATGCGAAAATTCAGCTAAAATAGACGGAATGGAGCCACACATGACATGCATGTGCTCTCGGGCCCACTAGATTAACTTTACCAACTTTTTTTTTTTTCAAATCCCCGAATTACCCCTTACCCCCTGAACTAATCTGAGATAAAAAACAAAGGAACAGCCATGTAACAAAATTTGCCCTAAAACCAAACCCTCGATCAATAACCCCTAAAACCGGCGTTGACCCACGGAGAATACCCCGATCTCACCAGCGCTGACCCAACCATTCAATCCCTGGCGCTGAAGCTCCGATCTCCATAGCCAACGTTGGTCCAGCTGAAGCTCCGATCTCCATAGCCAAAACACCTTCAACCTCGATCAATAACCCCCAAAATCGAAACTTGACCCAATAACCCCCAAACCCGGCGTTGACCCACTGAGAAAACCCTCGATCAGTCGAACCCGAAGTTGCAACCCAAGAACACCGTAGAACACCGTGAACAAAATCAAACCCGTGGTGGAATTTCGATGAAGATGCAGGGATCCCGATCACACGGTGGTGGAAATTCTGGGAGTGCACAGTCAGCAAATTCTTGGAGTTGCCGTGAAAATCTCCCAGCCACGGCGGAGCTGTTTTGCTACTGTGGTATTTCATCTCCTGTGAAAACCTCTCGCACTCCTAAAAATAATGGGCATATTGAATAGGACATATTGATGAATCCCTTTGTAATCATTTCAAAAAAAAAAAAGTGTCACTGTTTGGTGAACCAACTACTCCTAAGAAGTGTCACTGTTTGATAAAAGGAAACTACCACGAGTAACCACTGTAACTTGCCAATAGGGTACAATAGTAACCACCAACCCACTTCCTCTTCCAGTCTTCCTCAAGTTGAGGGAAGACATTTTACTGTTTCTTGAGGAAAAGGTTCATTTGTTTTTTATCTCAGATTAGTTAAGGGGGTAAGGGGTAATTCGGGGATTTGAAAAAAATAAGTTGGTAAAGTTAATCTGGTGGGCCCGAGAGCACGTGCGTGTCACGTGTGGCTCCATTCCGTCTATTTTAACTGGATTTTGGCATCGGGGGGTAATGGCCGTGCAATTTTAATAGTTTAGGGAGTCAATTGTTACTTTTTAAAATCTAGGGGGTGAAGTGTAAAATGGGTGATAGTTTAGAGTGGTAAAGTGTAATTAACCCTAAAAAATATTCATGAACAAACTTCCCCATGGACAAAGCTTCATAAGAACATTAAAAATAGTCTCCAAAATCAATCATTTAAGCCTCAAAGATGAGCAAACCACCTCTCAATGAAAATTAATCCCTGACCCCAAGTCACCAATCAAAGATTAAATCATGACCTCAAGTCGTACAAAAAAAAAAAAAAGAAGATGAAATTCTTGACCTAGAGTCATCCACTGAAAGCTAAATATAAATGAATCTTGACCCTGAGTCATCATTAATTAAGAAAATCAAAATTCGACCCTGAGTCGAAAATCAAGACTTAACCGTGAGTCATCATCCAAATTCAAAAAATAAAAAATCGACCCCGAGTCGAAAATCAAATCTAACCCTGAGTTAAAAATCCAAGATCAAAATTGTGACCCTGAGTCAATGTCATAAAAACATTTCTTCCTAGATCATTTTACGGATGTTGCATCCAACAACATTCTCTTTGAGGCAATTCTGCGGAATTGCATTCTCACCTGCCATTCTTTTGGGGCAACTTTCTGGAGTTGTATTCCAACACTTTCTCTTTAAGGCAATTCTACGGAATTGTATTCTCAAAACGTTTCCTTTGAGGCAATTCTACGGAATTGTATTCTCAAAATATTTCCATCAAGACAACTCTCCGGAGTCGTATTATACAAAAGTCTCTTTCAGGCAATTCTGCGGAATTGTATTCTCAAAATGTTCACTGTAAGACAACTCTCCGGAGTTGTATCCCCACATTTTGTTT
Organism: Fagus sylvatica; assembly: GCA_907173295.1. NCBI lineage: Eukaryota > Viridiplantae > Streptophyta > Magnoliopsida > Fagales > Fagaceae > Fagus > Fagus sylvatica. Next base: position 1,069,013 of record OU015766.1, read on the forward strand.
TAAAGCAATTTCTTTGACGCATTCTACGAAATTGTATTCTCAAAATATTCCTTTTGAGGCAATTTTACTGAATTGTATTCTCAAAACATTTTTTGAAGCAACTCTGCGGAGTTGTATTCTCAAAACACTTTCTTTGAGGCATTTCTACTGAATTATATTCTCAAAACCTTCCCCTTTGAGGCAATTTCGCAGAATTGTATTCTCACACTTTCTCTTTTGGGACAACTTTGCAGAGTTGCATTCCCACAAATGTCTGAGGACATTATATCCCCATGTGAATAAATTAATGGTCACAAAATAAGATGTCATACTTGCATTGGTGTTTATTTATTGCATAAATTCCTAAACACCAATGAGGGGCATCTATTGACACCCAATTTTGTAACCATTAATTTTACTTTTTTACACTTTAGTGCATAAAGGGTAAAATGGTAATTTCACAAGCTTGAAAATTCAAAGTTGGTCCATAAATTTAAAATCATATTTTAAGTGATCAAAATTGAATTAAGAATGAGAGTTCATTTTTTGGATTGGAAATCGGATCAAAAACCAAGATTTTATTAAAAAAAATAAATTCGATTGGTTGAAATGGCGCTTACCATCAGTATGCATGCATAAGATTATTTATAAATTAATTTGATTGGTCCTTTAAAGGATTAAAATTAAATTAATTAATAATTAATTCCTATTGGTTAGAATACCCTAATATGGTATGTATTAGTACACAAGACAATATTCAGAGGATAATTTTAAATTTAATTAATTTGTATATAATAGATAATTATTATGGCTAGTAATTATCAAATTATTTATTTAAAATAAATGAATCCCGAAATCAGCTAATAAGAGACTTCTATTTCAACTAGAAGTAAATTAAAAATGAAAGGAGTCGAAATTATCCACTTGAGTGCCAATCGGTACTCAAATTTCACACGGGAACTGATTGGGTCTCTTTAGGTACCGATTGGGCCTCTTTGGGTACCGATCGGCACCTAGATAAGAATTTCATCAAGAGTCAAATTCTTGTGCCACCAATCAGATTTTAAAACCCTAATAAGCCTCCTAAGGTTCCAGAACTCGGGATTATCCATTTTTAGGCTGCCATATAAATAGAAAATGATACTCATTTTCAGAGGTGGGTTGGAATTTTGATCGTTCATAATCCCAAACAAAATTCAAAAGAATATTTGTGAGGGATTAGGGTTTCTAATAAGAATACAAGCTATTCTTATAACCCTAGAGATTATAAGAGGCCACCTCTTGTAATCTCAATTCCAATCTTTCAATTCCTTCTTTTTTTAATCTCTTATAACCAATTTAATGTTTTTTCCCTTAAGAATCAATTTTCAGGTTGGATTCAATCGAATCAAATCAAGGAGCTCCCTCCCCAACACATGCAGGTAATTCTTTTCCTTATTATATTGATTATCCATTTGTTAAAATTGGATTGTGTGATTAGTTCTATATGTTTTTTAAGATAGTTTTGTTTTTAATTTTTTGTCTTAGGAGCATGCTAGGATGAAAATATAGTTTTAAAATGTTAAAAACAATGGAGGAATTGGTTTTCATGAGAGTCAGTAACTGAACTCTCGGATTAAAGTCGATCGGGTCCTAGGTTTTTATTTGGGCACCGATCGGGTCCCAATTTTTACCTAGGTACCGAATGGGCCAACTTGGGTACCGATCGGTACTAGGAGAGGCTCGATTGGTTGAATCTAAGAACCGATTTGAGTTTTATGAGGATTTATGTTGTCTGGTACAAAAATTATTTTCCTATCGATTCTGCCATGTTTGTTTCTGATTGATCTTGATCTTAACATGTTATGTTTGGTTGTCTAAATATGTGTTTAAGAATGTTGCACGGATATTTTCAATTACTAGGTGGTTAATCACAATTATTCATCTTATTTTGCATGTACTATATATGGTGTCAAATCAATGCGAGTCTGGTTTGTATGCATAGAGTTGTGAACTATAGATTAAGGGTCCTTAAGAGATTGATTTAGGTCAGGTTGTGTGGGTGCTTAATACCTTCCCACTCAATCCCCTAGCCCCCGAACCCTAATCTTAGGGGAAGTTAGATTAGTCCATGTATCCTCTTATTTCTGTTTTCTAGATTGTATTTAGGATACAAAGCCTTGTAATTTTATTTTTCCTTAGATTATATCTAGGGCAAAACCATGTAATTTATTTACTTTTTTCAAAATATTGTATCATTTATTCGATCAATAAAAGATAGTACATTTTTCTTAGCTTTTTGTACAAAAGTTAGGTGGCAACTCCATTTGTAATTTCCCCTAGTGATTAGGATGGAAAATAGTGAAAGTCTCCATTTTGAGAATCATGTTTAGGCCTTTATTGGTTAAAGGTCGTGGTTCTCACAGTACCTTGATCATCTCAGTTATTCCTTGGCCAAGCTTTCCCAGGCCCATTCTAGGGCTATGCCTTATTTTTTCCATCAGCACAGCAACCCTAGGTTCGATGACCATGGTGGTTTCAGCCTTGGTGGTATTTTCCTCCACTTTCTTCTCCACCCACTTCAATGTCTGTACAAACTCCAAGCTTCGGTGGTCTTTGTCCTTAGGACTTGTGAGATACCGCGTTGGTCACCTCTTCTTCTTTGAAGGGTTGTTCGTATCCTGAAACCTTTTTAGGGTTAGGAACAGAGGATCAAGGAGTCGCCACTTGGTTTATTGGTCTAAGAACCATAAATATGACTTCTTGCAGAAAAGGACTAGTCTTGAACTAGGTCTGGAGCTAAGGTACGTCTTGGGAATGTGTTAGGCACCCAAGAACGCCCAACCTAATGGTTGGCCTTCCTTTATATTACTTGATATCTTTAAAAGAGTTTATTAAAGAATCTCTAATCATACAAAAAGCATGTAAACCTAGATCTAGCACAATTGAGAGACAAACAAAGCATGGCATAATGTTCATATGGAATTTGAGTAAAGGAACCTTACCTTGAATCCATCACTCACCAAGTTATGGGGTTCATCCCCACAACAACATAGGTCATAATTCTAACCTAGAACACATGGTAATATATGAAACTATTCTAGTAAACAGACAAACATGGCATAACTCATTGGAGCGTGATTAACATGTAATTTAAATAAAGATCTAGTTATTTTAACTAAACCTAGAAAGCGATGTAACAATCAAACATTCATGGAGTTTGGTATGACCTATTGAGGAGATCCATACCTAGCCTTTAGGGAACTTGTAACAAGCTAATAGATTATCACCGGTCTCTAAGACTTGATCTTTTTGACGGAGTTGTGTGTTGATCTTCAACAAGAAAGGCTTTGAATACCTAGGTTTGTGATTGGAGTTTCGTGAGAAAAGGGTTATTCTTCTAGTTCTTCAACTAAAGAATCACTACTTGCTAAAAAACTCTTCCTCACTACCTTATTCTAGGCAGGGCTTCGTTCCTTTAAGACTACTTCTTCTCTCTTCTACTCTATGCTTCTACTTCAGTAGAGCTTCGCTACTCTAGGACTACTTCTTCCTACTTCTCTCTATTCTACTATAGTAGTATTTCTTGGTATTTTCAGTATTTTTATGGAGACTCTCCGAGATGATTTGTTTGTGAGGTATGCGACTCCTTTTATAGTGATAAAGAGGCTAGGGTTTGCTTGAAAAAGGGGTAAACTGACCTGTTCTCGCAGGAATCAGCCAGTCTCCATGAATTGGGGTTTCTGCCTGGTGGCACTACAGCACGCCTCTTTGGAGAGGCGCATGCCTCTTCACTAGAGATGTGCACCACCTTCAAAGGGGCTCATGCCTATTAGGTTAAAGGCTACTTCTCAACTTGTTTTCTAGAACTTTCTTGGTGGTTTTCAATACACATTTGTCTTATGAGAGATCTTAAATTATCATCACTAAGACTGAGGAACATGAATTTCAACCAGTACAAATTGGGGTGTCTACATGACTATTGTCAAAGTCGCACACATCAGTGCTTATTTCCATGTCCCCTAAGATGGTGAGGATTCCATCTTTCCAAGACAGTCTGAGCTTTTAGTGAAGAGTGGATGGCATAATACCTAAGGGGTGCATCCACGCCCTTCCCAAGAGGAGATTGTAGCTTGTAGGGATGTTCAAAACATGGAACACCACAGTTGCATTCACTAGCCCAGTCTTGCAAGGCATCTCGAAGGTACCCATGACACTCCTACTATTGTTATTGTAGGCCCTTATCGCCAAACTCGAAGGGGAGAGTTGACCTTCCTTAATGCCTATAGTAGTGGTGGTCTTGAGTGGGCAAACATTCAGCGCGGACCCATTGTCGACCAGGACTTAAGGGACCTTGGCATTCATACATTCGACAGTTATGTAGAGAGCTCAATTATGCCTAGCCCCATCGGGAGGTAAATCTTTGTCGATAAAGGTGATGACTGCTCCTTTATTTTCTACCCCCATGATGGAGAGGACCTCTTCGGGTGAAGTGATCATTAGGACTTCCTTTTCAACCAATGCCCCAAGGATAGCATCTCTAAGTTTTTAGGAAGCCATCAACAGCCCCGAAATGGAAATGTAGCTTGAGTTCTTTTCTTTTGGTCAGCACCTTATCTTCTTCTTTGTTAGGCTTGGTAATACACTTACCTTTTCCAACTTTCTCAACACTCTTCAGATTGGGGACCTCCCTTTCACGTTCTTCTCTTCCGAGGTGCTCGAACTCCAAGTGAGGTGGTTTCAAATGCTTTCCTCTCTTAGTGGAGTGACATGAGTCCTCATTGGTTGACTTGTAGAAATCGGTCCACACCTCATCATCGACAGCAAAGATGAATTCCTCCTCCTCAATGAAGTTCAGCTGGTTTGGGGGAGGGACTTTTTGGTAAATGGATATTGGGTTCTAGTGTATGTTGGGCATGGTGGGCGGATTGGGTTTAGGGATTATGTCCCTATCGATGAGGTCTTGGATATCATTCTTGAGACGGAAACACTCATTGGTGGAATGGCCACTTTTCTAGTGGTAAAGGTAATGGAGGTTAAGGTTCCATCCTTTAGGGATGGGGTTGGGCATAGGAGTTGGGTCAAGTAGTTTGAGGTGGCCTCTTCGGAGAAGGTGCTCATAGATTTTGGAAAGAGGTGCTCCTAAAGGGTCAAAATGATGCCTAGGCCTTGGGATTTAGACCTGTCTAGGTGGATTGGAGTACTGGTGTGGGTATGGGCTTGGAATGGGGTTTTAGTAGACAGCACTAACATTAGTCTGAAGGTTGTTTTTGCTAGTTTGGCCATATGTTTTCTTGGAAGTGGCCTTCCCTTCGTTCTTCTTTGTTTTGCCATTCTCCATGGCGTCTTCAATTCTTGTGCCACAGTCGCACAGTTGTTCCAAGTTCATGATAGGAGTTGAGAGCATCCTATTGAAGTAGACGGGCAAGAGCCCTTTCATCATAATGTTTACCAAGTCCTTCTCCCCAGGACGATTAATCATCTTTGAGGCCTTCTCCCTCCACCTCACCAAATACTTGGAGAAAACGGGAAAACCCCCTTCCTTTTGCTTGGTGATTTCTAGGTCTCTCAGTGTAATGTCAATCATTGTATTGAATGAGAATTGAGTCAGGAAGGCGTTGACCAACTCGGTCCAACCCTTAACGTTCCCTATGTCCAGGGTATAGTACCACTTAAAGGTCGATCCGGTGAGTGAAAATGGGAACGAATTCAGTACTTGTGTTTCAATCAGACCTTTCATTTTTGCAAAGCTCAAGTATTTTCTGAGGTGTTTTTTGGGATCACCACTCCCACTGTATTTATCCGCTTTAGGGATGGAAAACTTCGAAGGTAGTTACACAGATGGTTCCGTGGCTATTCCACCCATAGAGAATAGGTAGTCATCAAAACCTTGGTTCTTCCTCAAGGTTTGTTACATTAGGTCAACTTTCCCCTTGATCTCTTCGATGAACTTGGCATAGTCCTTGTTCTTCTTGACCTTGTCTAGGTCTATCAGCTCGACATTCTCTCCTTCATTGGTCTTTTTTTGCTGGTCTTCTAACTTTTGTAGCCTGTCGACTACGTGCTTCATTGAGTTCTCAATGCGACCCAGCATCTCGGTAAATTCATTCCCTTCACTTATATTTTCAGGTGCTTAGGGAGTAGAAACTTTCTTCAGTCGGCTTGAGTTAGGGGAGCGAATCAAACCTGAGTTGGGGTCGTACTTGTGCGTTCTTCTTGATGCAATCTTGCCTTAATTCCTGGGACAAACAACCTTGTGTTATTAACTTTGTCCAAATGCTTTGTCCCATGGCTTAAAAAGAAGCCCTTTTTTAGGTGAAGAAGCCAATATGTGATCACATGTTGGGCCCATGATCTTTACTATTTGTCTAGGCCCAACTTACGGTGACATATCTAGAGTATTCATTATCATGGACCCTTCCCTCATTTGGACTTTTAGCTTCTTTGCTTTTTTGCTTTTTTCTTTTTCTAAAGTCCATGTACAAGACTCTCATCCTCACTTCTCTCTTACAGACTTTGGGCCATGATGACAACTACTCTTGGGAGTAATGCTCTCACTCACTTTAAGGTTCTTTTCACAAGTACGGTGGCATTTCTTGGGCTTTCACCCCATTTGGGCTTTTTGTAAAAATTAGGGCTTCCCCAGAAATGTCATCGTTCGTGTAAGTACGCATAAGGCCAAAATCCACTTCATAACTCAAGCTCAAGTTTTTTGAAAATCATCTTAATAGCCCGACTTTCATTTTGAAAAGAAATACTCTTTAAGCTTTGAGTTTAGAAGCGGATTTGACCTAATGGGACCTCAAAAATTTCTCCTATATATTCTTTTGTACATATAAGGATCAAACAAGATTGCAAACACATGCATTTTTTGGACCGTGCTAAGGAAACTGGACCTATGCGGAAATTATGTGTGGGTGGCTTGACTCTATGGCACCAACCTTATTCCTCCTTTATTGGTTCCCCATTCCGACAAGTACGATTAGGAGGGACTGTACCTTAACTGTACATCAAATCCATCATAGGCAAGATGCACAGGCCGTGGAGTTGGTGACACCAGCGCACTACCCCGCGATGAACTAGAGTGGGACCTAGAGGAGCTAGGGCTGAATCATCACCTGGGTATCTAGGACAACATATGTGCTCAAAATTGTGCTTTCCAGGTTTAAATAAAGTGTAATACAGTTTGATCCAGTAATACATAAGTCAAGCTTCTTTATCCCTAGTGGAGTCGCCATTATGAGGTAGCCGTGAGTTCTCCACTATGAGCATCACCCCCTTTTCCGGATCCCTCTGTCATCTTGGCCGAGGCCCTCCTCAGGGGGTCTCTCGGTTTTGATGATCTCTCCTTTTTGAATAGGAGGTAAATGGACCACCTGTGAGGTGGTGGATCGGGGGTTGCCCAGTCTGGGCCCATCCTAACACGTGGACCCGGGAATACGTCAACTAGCCTCAAGGACTAGGGTAGAGAATGAGGAGTTGCCACCCGGTTTTTAGGTCTGGGAACCCAATTGGACATCCATTGCATGAAGGTACTAGCCATGGACTAGGTCCGGATGGTTAGGTAAGTTTTTGTGAAGTTGTTAGGCATCCAAGATCGCCCAACCTTTCGGTTGGCCTTCGTTTGTATTACTCATTGGATTTTTAACTGATATTTCATTCATTTTATAGACCCTTAACAATGCAAAGACAATTATACAAAAGCAATAAAGCACACAAGCAGAAAATGTTATAAAAAATGACTTTACATGGAAGTTTATAACATGGAGCATATTAGGCGTGTAGCATGGGCATCATGTTATGGGGAACATGTTATGGGGAGCATGCTATCGAAAATGGCATTATAAACATGGAATGATTTGATCACCATCCTAAAACCTTTCTCATTGATTCCCTGTTAGGGTCAGGGACTTGATGTCCTCATGAGGATTAAGGTTTATAATCAGATTCGGGAAAATGATGGATGCATTATTGACATGGTCCTAGAGTCTATTCTATTGCCCTTACACAAAACTCGAGAGTTTCAGATAGGCATTTGAATGGAGACCCATCATTGGACCTAAGTTAAGAGATGCATGAATGATCTTTATGCGACCCTAGAGTCGTTTCTATCACCCTCACACACGATATGGGAATCTTGGATAGGTGTTTGAATGGAAGACTCTTCACGGGGTCTTTTGAATGTATAATGAATAATAGACAATGAGAAGATAATACTCTACTCAATCCTTGAGTTTATTTCGTTAACTCCTTATGAAACCCTAGGGTTTCTAGATCTTGAAGGTTCAACTCTATAAGTTTCATCGTAAATCATGGTGAAAAATATCAGAAACATGCAAATAGGGTGAGTGAATACACGAAAGGAAAAAGGGGATTAGGGTTTCTAGTTGAAGTGGCGTACGCCACCTCCAGAACAACATATGCTCATTGAGAGTGCCGTACGCTCCTCTGTCCAAAAAACCTAAAATAAAGTGAGAAATGGGATTTTGAATTAAAACTAAATCAAATGAAGCAATTTTGAATTACTATTCAACTGAAAAAGAAGAAAGAAAGATTCAAGGTGGAGAGAATCTACTATCAACAAGATCCATTTCTCCACCTCCTACCTACCTAGTCGTAGGAAGCCTTTTCTTAATCGATCTCTCGATTGTTTGCTTATCACAACTTTGTTGTTTTGATTTGAGAAGAGAGTTTGGAAAGAGTTGGCATGTTTGGCCTCTCAAGAAAGAGGCTCACCTTCTTGGTTCTAGAACTCAAGAAGAATAGCTAATTTCTTAAGTGGTTTATCTGACCAAAAGCTCTAGAGGGGATTGAATATAGTTTTGGCTAGGGTTTCAGTAGATATTTTTCGGCCTCCTAAAATGGTGAAATGGGGGTGTATTTGTAGTGAAAATGGAGTGTGAGGGTAGGTGTGGCCGAATTTCCAACCCTAGTTGACCCCTGTCAACTCCCTACATGGCAGTTTGAGACTCATATGGAAAAACGAGTGATACGTGGGATCTATCTCAAAGTGGCGTACACTACTTTAACTGATCCATATGCCGTTTCAAAGTGAAGCCAGCGTATGCCTTTTTAAAGCGCTTAGCCTTAAGTGGGGCGTGTTCGAGTGGCGTATGCATTTTTGAAGATGCATATGCCACTTGGAAAATGCATATGCCCTCTAGGTTTAGGTTTGGGCTTTGGTTTTGAGATTGTGGGCCTTTCCAAACCTTTTTCTCGAGCTCATTATTCGAAGCTAAATTGTGATAGACAAGATAGTATCGACATCGAGACTGGGGATTACGGATTTTGGTAGGTACAAAATGGGGTGTCTATAACCCTCAGAAAATGAAGGTAGGGAATGGAACATCTTGTGTTCCCAAATTACCACATTCCAGGAGACCCGAAGACGCTTGGCGACTGGATCATAACACCGATACCCCTTTTCTTCAAAAGAAAACAACATAGCTGGGAGCGGGGTTGAAGTTTAGTGCGCTCATGTGGTTGAAAAAGAACAAAACAGACATAACCAAAAACCTTGAGTAGACTATAGTTTGGGGCTGTGCCAAAAAACCGTTCATATGGTGTTTTGTTCAGTATGACAAGCGATGGACATCGGTTGATGGTATACACTGCAGTGAGAGTAGCTTCACCCCAGAATAAGGCAGGAGTGGAGGTTGCATTGTGAGAGTCCTAACAATATCTAGGATGTGACGGAGTTTACATTCAGGTCATCCATTTTGTTGTGAGGTGCCAGGACATGAGGTATGAAAAATAGTCTCATAGTGTTTAAAAATAGTGAAAAAATCAGTTTGTCAGATCAAAATACCTTAATAGCTTTAGAATACTGAGTCTGAATCATTTTAGCAAAATCTGAATCATTTTAGCAAAATCATGATATATGGTGAGAACTTCAGAACAATTTTTCATTAAATAAATCCAAGTGTAACGAGAAAAATCATCTATAAAAATAACAAAATATCTTGACCCCCCCACTATGGGAACAGGAGAGGGCCCCCATACATCTGAATGAATAAGATCAAAAGTTGCGGAAACAATAGACTCACTATTATTAAAAGGTAAAGCAGGTTGCTTGCCAAGCTGACATGGCATACAATCAAATGGACTGGAAGAAACTGAACCTAATAGACCCCTAGATTCTAAGGTTTTAATGCGAGGAAGGGAAACATGACCTAGACGAGAGTGCCATAACTCGATGGAGGTGGAAGCAGCAACAACGGGTGTGGAGACTGATGAAGAAGGAAGGTGAAGGGAAGTAAGCTCGAACAGTCGTCCAACCTTACGCGTGGTCCCAACGAACTGCTCTGTCTAGGAATCCTACATAAGACAACCATGAAGAAGAAAAGAACATGTTCTAAACCAAGTTCGGTTAGTTTGGCCAACAGATAAAAGATTGAAGTGCAGTTTAGGAACACAAAAAACATCAGAGATAGATAAGTTGGGGGTAGAGACAGAGCCGACATGACTAACAGTTATGGCGGAGCCATCAGTAGTGGTAATAGTAGGTAAGATAGGAGGAATGTAGGGACTTATGAGGTAAGGATTGTCCATCATGTGATTGCATCAAGCAGAATCTAAAAACCATTCAGAGGAGATACCTGGTGTCACAGAAAGAGCAGGATTGGATGCATTGGAAAACGATGGTTGAACCTGTCTGAGACGGCTTGCAGATCTGCTATGCTATAAGTAGGTGTAGTCAATGAGAGTAAGATCAATAGATGCAACATCGGATGATGGTACAAACCCAGAGGCAATCAAGGCTGCAGAGCGTTGAAGAATACGTGCGCGCATGTTACATCGATCAATAAGTGTGACCGCGATGCTTGCAAAAGGAACAGATAAGATGAGAATTCTTTCTGATTGGATTCGCTTTTTATCATGACCTCTCGGCGGAGCTATGACAAGTGGGACCAATTGAGGCTAGAGTGGCAAGAACCGTCGTGTGAGGTTGAGAGGAGCGATGAGATTTCAGACGATTTTCCTTATGGACCAAATCATTAACAGCTTGATTGACAGTGGGCAAAGGAGAACGATTAAGGAACTGACTGCGTACAGACTCGAAGTCATCGATTATGCCCATCAATAACTGATGAATACGTAGACGCTCTCTGTGTGCACTAACAAGCTCGGCCTCAGAGACGGTCTTGATGACTAGCTTCAGAAGCAGCCTAGTTAATCTAAAAAGAAACCTCATACGACTATGGAAAGCAGTGATGCGCTCTCTTGGATCCTGGCAATGAAGCTGATATAAAGTAACCATGAGGTGATGTTCTCAAGCACCATCTAATCCTAGCATATCGAGAAGCAAGCATGTCCCATATGTCCTTAGTTATGTCATAACCTCCAAATTCCATACTAACAGAAGGAGTGGAGGTGTTGCGGAGCCAAGTGATGATCTGATGATTGACACCATCCCAATCTTCGAGTTGAAGAGCGAATACATCTTCAGTTTCGTCCCTTTGTTGTTTAGGAGGTAGACATTGCTCAATCACATAAAGCCACAGCTTGCGACCTTTAAGAAAACTACACATACCTTGAGCCCAAAGAGAGTAGTTATCCCCATCAAGAATGACGTGAATGGGTTTAGAAATTTCACTTTAAGCCATAATGAAACCTTAACTGCAAAAACAGAACACAAAAATGAAATTAGCACGAAAAACTGGGTAGGAAGCACCTGGGCTGCAAAAATTCAACTTTGGAAAATGTCAACACTACTGGTCAAAATTCAACTGAAAAAGTCAACGCTAGTTAAAGTCAATGCTGGTCAATGAGCAACGCTGGTCAAAATCAACAGTCAACGCCTGAGGTCAACATCAGTGCTAGGGTTGACATGGCCTAGGGTTGACGTGGCGCTCCTGGAGGTTGACATGTGGCACTGTTCAGATGGTTAGGCACATGAGAAAAAGGCTAACGATGGCCAGAACTTTGGGCTCCGCATGAGGTCGCGTCCGGGGTCCTGATTGGGCCGATTTTTGCACGAGTTGAGTCGAGCTTCCAGAGATTCTTTCCAATAACAGCGGAGGTGTCATGATCAAAGTCCGATAGCGGGTGAATCGAGGGTGGCAACAAGTCCATTTGGCGGTGAATCAACTTCTTGGCAGCGCAGGCGACCAGATTTCTGACTGTGGTGGCTAGGTAGTACCGGAGACAGTTGAGGTAGCGAAATAACACCTAGAAGGACTAGAACTGTACAATATTAAGAGCCTTAGCTCTGATACCATGTTAAAGACTGAAATTCTGTATATTGTATTATGTGAATAATATTGTACAAGAGAGTACCTTTATATAGGCAGAAGTATGAGTACTACACAAGTAATAAGAGTGCTCTATAAAATAATGGATTGGGCCTAAGCCCCGTTAGGCTTAAATTGTTGTAGATATATAAGGTTGAGTGACACAAGTATATGCAATGGGCATTGATAATTGATTGGCTCACACTGCTATTTCACACAATTCAATATCCATAATTCGTTGTTATGTTCATAATCATTGAAGTCCACATTTAATTTAAGTGATGTGTAGTATATAGATGATGCATGTGAACAAATAATTATTCATTCACAAATGACCTATTTTGCCAAGTTTTTATAGTGTGAATTATAGGGGCGTACATGGTATGGTACGGTATGGTATTTAGGGTATTTTGATACCATACAGCACCTTGCAATATTCAAAATAACAGTACCGCATACCATACCACATACTTCGGTATCCTACAATTTCGGTGCGATACGGTGGATACGGTATCGGTATGGTGGGTGCAGTACCATTTTTCAACAACCAAACAAAGCATTTAGACAATTAAAGTCTCAGCAACCGTTTCTAAGCTCAAATTTTTTCCAAACAATGGTTAATTAGCATTTATCAACCCAATCTTTCATAATTACACAAAAGTATCAACGACCCAAAAAAGATCAACAAAAAACTATGTTGATAAATTCAATGAAGAAGAAAAGGTTCATCAACCCCCACCCACCGAAAAAAATTAAAACTTCCAAGAAAAATGAAAGAAAAATATTCCGAGTATTTTTACAACTTATAAATGCTCACGAAAAGCAGTAGCGGATCATGAATAGGAAAATTAGAGGCGGTGTGTGACAGATCTGAAGAAGGTGAGCAACAGATTTGAAACTTTGAAAGAAAAAGTGGGAGAGAGAGAGAGAAGAGAGATTCTCACGAAACCCATTTTTTGGGTTTTGGATTTATGGCACTTGGATGGTGGCCTTGTGTGTGTGGTTGAAACTTGGAAGAGAAAGTGAGAGTGAACAGAGAAGAGAGAAGAGAGAAGATTGAAGAGGGAGAGAGGCAGAGAAAAGGAGTGGCTGAGAGAGAGAGAGAGAGAGAGAGAGAGAGAGAGAGAGAGAGAGAGAGAGAGAGAGAGAGAGAGAGTTAATATGGAAAATTAGGGCAACAACCCTTTATTTTGGTATTTTAAAAAAATTAATATATTTTTTATATTTATATAATTAATTAAAAATATATTGTACGGTACGATATATTGGTATTTCTTCAAATGGTATACTGCTACCAATACCGTACCGCCAAAAACATAGAAAAAAAATACCGATATCGTACCGCATACCACAAAATACCATACCAATTAATCGGTAGCGGTATGGTATTGCGGTATGCGGTTTTTTTGTACACCCCTAGTAAATTAGCAAAAACAAGTTTTTATAGTGTGAGGTTCTATTTACAAATAATTTTGTAGCAGATATCATAAAGAACAAATTTTGAATCATAAATTATGAAACAAGAAACTATATTGGAGTGCAGAATTATTATTTTGTTTTCAGGTTTGTTCAAGATATATGGCTTGGTTGTTATTTTTCAAGCTCATGATGGACTCAACTCTCATTAATCATTAGTGCTAATCAACTAACCCAGCCATATTCAAGCTTTTGAAACATGTTATACAAACCAATCTTTGAGTTAGGGCACAGACCAATTATTCTTTTTCTCGTTATTATGATTATGAATTGTTGTTGTATCTATACTATAATGTAAAACCGAAACTTTTTTTAACTTTTTTTGTTTTTGTTGACTTCGTAAAAATTAGACACATCAGCTTTTAAAGCCTCCAAATTTTCTACGTCAACACAATTGTTTTATATATTTTTTTTAACACTTTGTTTTCAGTATTCCTTCCCGGTAGTTTGTAAACTCTTTCTCCAACCTTCTCTTACTCACTTATAAAATCTGCTTCCATTCAGGTAGCATCCATTCAACAAACTCCAGCGACAAACCCACCGTCTCCCTTCTAAGACTGCATCCTAAAGCAAAATTCACAGAACCCCTTTCCAATACTGTTGCAGAAAGTTAAACAAATTTAGTGAATCAAGGTTCAATTTTTTGAGTTGGGTTTTGTTTTTGTTCCCTCAAATAACGACAAAAAAAATCAAAAGGGTTCAAATTTCCTAAGTTTACGGATTAATGGTAAAGAAGAAATTTTGACGACATGGTCTTTGATGGGTGGGTTTGTCACCGGAGTTATTAAACTGAGCGCTGCCCCTTGATTCGTTGGGAGGTCCCCGTCATTCTCTCCGTCTTCGTCTTCTCACTGTGCTAGCCATCAACTTCGGCAAGCTTAAGTTGCCTAGCACCGTATCAGATCTTTGTTTGCTGAAGCTACCTGCCCTTTTTTTTTTCTTTTTTTCTTTTCCCAGTTTTGTGTTGTAATTAAATCCTCTTTCATTGACTTTTGGTTGTATTCAAGTGTGTTTGTTCAATTTGCAAGCCAAAGGAGGTGTTCGGTGCGTGGGTTTGTGGGAAAAGATTTGGTTCATACAAATCAATCATCCCCAAAGTGTTTGAGGAAATGTATAAGTTAAACTCCCCACCTCCAAACTCATAATATTACTTTGCAACAACAAAGCATATCCCATATCAATTACATAGGATTGTGCAAATATTTTCTTTTGATTTTACCTTAATTGAGTGGCATAAAACTTTCAACTCAATTGACTTGGTAGTCCGTATCAAATGTTGTATAGAATTGGACTATTTTTCAGTTCATTTGGGTAAAGATTAACATCAACTTGAAAGTTTTATGCCTACATATTCATAAAAGTTGAACCCAATCAATGAGATAAAAACCTAAACAATGATAATTAAAAAGGGTGCTTATAGGTTATTTCTGAGATAGGTAAAGAGGTTGTAGTTTATCTTAGACGAATAATGTCAAGCTTTAAAAGTTCATTTGTAGAGTGTTAGCCAATCAAGTATGGTGTTAACAATTGACAGAGAACTCATGTTGCTAAGGGTCCGTTTGGCCCCCCGTTGTCACTGAAGAAATGCGTGTTATTTGTAGAAAACGCAAATATTTGTGTGTTTGGCCCGACGATTTTGGAGAGATTGCGTTTTTAAAAACGCCAAAAAATGACGTTTTAAAATCGAACCAGAAGGCAACATTTTCCAAAATCAGTTTTTAACGTTTTCGCACCACATCTTCTTACTGTCTAAATTTCTAAAATAACCTCAAGCTTTTGAACAAAATACCAAACTTCTTTACACAGTCAGTTTCAAGGATTTCACTCCTCTTCGTTTTCCTCCACATCTGTTGCAAATTGTTAACAAAATCGTTGTCCTCCATCCACAAGAACAATCGTGTGTATCTCATGCCAATTTATCAACAAAAAAAAAAATACATGGGTGGCTTCAATTGAGATTAGCAGAAAAGAATTAGGTTGGAGAACAAAACTTACTGAGTGGTAGAACCATAAAGAATATTGTACTAAATATCCTCTTCTCTTTTTTTATATCTCTCTCGGTCTCTCTTTTATTCCTTTTTCTTTTTCTTCTTCTTCTTTCTCATTTCTTTCTTTCTTCTTTTGGTTTCTGAATAAAGAATACTGAACAAGTCTATAATCTTTTCCTTGAAAAAAGAACAAAACAGCCTTTGGAAATGAGAATACCATGGGCGGGTCACTGTCAACTTTTTTATAATATTTAAATAGTACTTTTTATATTTGACTTTGATTGGAATTACTGCCAAGGTGAGACTTGAGAAAGATGTTCACGTTTTTTCTTTCTTTCTTCCTTTCTTTTTTTTTCAATTCTTAAATTTTAGTATGTATTGACAGATTGGATAATGTAATAAAGGGCTTAAAAATAATAAAATATATGGGATTTTTAAAGATAATACAATATATATATATATAATATTGTGATAATTTTGAAATGGTACACCGTTATTAATCGGTACCGAAATATTTCATTTTCTTGACCAAACCGAAGAGGCCTCCGGTACGGTAATGACCACTTTGTTCCAAATACCTTATGCTACACAGCTGGTAATGTACCAAAAGCAAAATATAGCCAATACACCCAGCAAATGTAAGTGGTTTAGTGATGATTACCCTAAAATAAAATTGAGATGTATCATTATTATCTAAAAAACATTTTTGAGATGTATTATAACCTTTATTATAATAATAATAATTATTATTATTTTTAATTGTGAGTGCATTCGGAAAAAAAAAGTAAGATAACTATAGTTAAGTCCTTTTTGGTCATTTCCACCTGAAACAGCAGTTTTAAACTAAAATTATCCAAACGCTCAATTAACAAAAACCGCACTTTTTTACAATTTTACCAAACGCTTAATTGTGATTTTCAAAATCATGTTTTCAAAATCGTGATTTTAAAACCGCACTTTTTAAAAAACGTACTTTTTCAAACAGCTAACCCAAACCCACCCTTAAATGTAATTGGAGTAACTTTCAACATAGAAATACTTATTGTAAGATATGGATAGTATGCTATGGAAATTTATTTTACCATAAGTTCAACATGGCCACTGTCTAGAGAGAATGCCAATATATAGTTGGTTCTATAATTATGAATATAAGCAACCATAGGATAAAATTGAGAGCTCAATGTTTGCCATGTAAACCACATAAATGTCGAGATGAAACTAAGAGTAAAGAGAAATTGGTTTCACCAACCTCTTTTGTTTTTTTTAGCATGAATTAGTGCATATATTTTGTTATATGTCCAGCTTATGTTTGCATATGAGCATTCACCTTTTCTCTACATTGGAAACCAAAAAAAGAAGAAGCAAAAGTTTGCCGATAAAAGGACAAAATATGATGGTTCCAGAATGAATATATACTATTCAACTAATAAATGAGATAATTTGATTTTCTAGGATATGATGGATCAAAACTTTGTGAGTAACAATTTGATTGGAAATATTACTACTATTTTTTTTTTCTTTATATCTCATTTTCAGCAGCTTTCCCGTGCATTGCATGGGTTTGCGATTAGTTTTTAAATTAAAACTAAATATTATCAATAATTTTAACCTAACAACTTGAATATCATGGTCTATTGTGTTAGCCTCAAGGTTTCAATACTTATTAATTGGCTAATTAATCCAAAGACATTCATGTAGTTTTGATGATAACCATAATTTTAAGTTATTCATAAATGATATTTTCATATGAACTAACGATTTATGTTTAAAGCATAATGTTGACTATTGATTTAATTGGACCAACATGGCCAATTCAAATATCAAGCAAATACAAAGTCGACAAGTTGCTGAAGATCAAAGTCATCAAGTCTCAAGACAAAGAAATTAAGCTCAAGAATCATGTTCCGAGACATATGAGAAGTAAGAGTTAGGTTTTGTAAAGTTTATTAAGATTTGATCTTTAAGACTCAACTTTAAAACCAACTTAAATTGATTTTCAAAAATAACGGCTAGATTGATTGCAATTCAATACAAATAAATCATTTACAGCTGAAAAAATTTTTGAAGCAGAAAAGTTTTCAAAATATTGACAAAGTCAATATTAATGGCTAGATATTTTGATATTTAAAGATAGTCATGTGAATACAAAGAAATCTCTTACGGTGAAAAATTTATGAAATAGAAAAATTTTCAAAATATTGACAAAGTCAATATTAATGGCTAGATTGATTGATATTTAAAAATATCCAATGTGAACACAAAGAAATATCTTATAGTTAAAATTTTTTGAAATTAAAAAGCTTTCAAAATCTAAACAAAGTCAAAGAAAACAACTTGATTGATTGAAATTCAAAAATGCAAGACAATCATATCAATTACAGCTAAAAATTTCTTAAATAGAAAACAAAGTCAAAGAAAACAACTTGATTGATTGAAATTCAAAAATACAAGACAACCATATCAATTGTCAGTTAAAGCCATCTTTTGACATTGGCACCATTTATTTGAAAAGGTTATTTGAATTTTAAAAAGTCACGCCAATTATTCAAAAGGCTGATTGCCATTTTCAATTGTTGGTTAAAGCCATCTTCTGACATTGGTACCATTTATTTGAATTTTAAAAAGTCATGCCAATTATTCAAAAGGCTGATTGCCATTTTCAATTGTCAGTTAAAGCCATCTTCTGACATTGGCACTTTATTATTTAAAATTATATAGAATCATGATTGTGTTTTCTAACGAACAAAAATTTTCAATTTCAAATTTCCTTTAGTCAGTTGATTGAACTATATATAAAGAGAATAGAAGAGAGAAACAATACAACAGAGCATACAAGAGAAATCAGAGAAAGAAAAGAAAATATCTTTTACATCAATCCATCCTTTCTCAAGCTTATATTTTCATATCATTCAAAATCTTTGATTGAAAATCAAATTCCTCTAAATACTCTTTGAGCCATATTGATCAAATCCTTGATATACTATTAGAGTGAGCATATTGTGTACAACTACTCTTTGAGAGAGCCTTATTTTGTACAACAAATCTTTGTTGAAACTTGTGAGTATTTTGTTAGGGTTTTGGTATAAATCCTAAGGAGTGAAAAGGATTTTTCACTCGGTGGTTACTCTTCACCGTGTAAGGAAGATTTGTGGGTTTTGGTATAAATCCTAAGGAGTGAAAATGATTTTTCACTCGGTGGTTACTCTTCACTGTGTAAAGAAGATTTGTAACGGTTTTGATCTTCACCCGAAAGAAGATTGTCAAATAGTGGATTTGGGAATCCTCAAGAAGTGTTCTTGAGGCGGGGACGTAGGCGGGGAAGCCGAACCTCGATAACAATCATTGTGTTTGATTTTCTCTATCTCTATCTCTTACTTATTCAATTGCTTATATATGCTTGTGTTTGATTTTCTATCATATCTATATTGCAATTGAATTGTGTTCTTAAATTTGTTTTTGCTAATTGAAAATAGTTTTTAATTCCGCATTTAAATCGAAAAAGTTTGCCTCAACCTAAATCACCCCCCCTCTTAGGTTGATATTTGGGTAACAATTGGTATCAGAGCCAAGGCTCTACATATAGATTTAACAATCTTAGAGTTAAGATCATGGCAAACACATCTAGACCTCAAATGGTTGAAGGTCAATCTACAAATAGACCACCCTTGTTCATTAGTAGTGATTATAGTTATTGGAAAACTAGAATGACTACGTACATTAAAGGCTCAAGATTATCTCATATGGAAAATCATTGTAAATGGTCCTCATGTTCCTACTAAAATAGTAGAAGAACAAGAAATACCCAAACAAGAAAATGAATGGGATGAAAATGATGTCAAACTCATTGAATTAAATTATAAAGCTATGAATTGTTTATATTGTGCGTTTGACTCAAAGGAATTTGATGAAATTTCAAGTTGTAATTCAGCTAAAGAAATTTGGGAAAGACTTGAAGCTACATATGAAGAAGCAAGTCAAGTTGAAGAATCAAAGATGAGCATGCTTGTTCATGATCACAAATTGCCTCAAATAGAGAAAGATGAATGTACAAGCATTAGCCCTCAAGCATCCAACGATGAAAAAGATTCTACCGAAGCTTTTTGCTTAATGGCATATGAAGATGAGGTAACTTCTAAACTTAATTCTTTAGAAGATGAATCTTATAGCTATGATGAATTACAAAATGCTTTTGAAGAATTAGTTGAAGAATTTGAGAAGAATGTTTTCGAAAAATAAAGTTTTTCAAAAAGAAAGTCACATCTCTTTCAAACGAATTAGATGATTTCAAAAGCAAAAATGAAATTCTAGAAAAACAAATTATTTCTTTAAATGATAAAAATCTATCTTTAGAAAAAGAAATAATTAAGTTGAAAATTGAATCACAAAAGCTTCATTGAGAAAATGAAAGCAAAAGATGTGGAAACATCATCACAAATTAGCTCATGATTCAAATCTTCTTGGTAAATGAAAATAAAGAATTAAAACTCAAAGTTGAAAACTTAAATAAAATTTGTGACTAACTTTACAAATGGAAAGAAAAATTTGGATAATTTGTTAGGTAGTCAAAGATGTGTTTTTGACAAAGCGGGTATTGGATATAACCCTAAAATCAAAGAAAAACACTATCAAAAATTCTTTATTAAATGAAAAATTCTTGAAAATCTCCCATATGTAAACATTGTGGAAAAATTAGGGCATAATATTCATACATGTCCCATGAAAAATATGATTTGGATTATTCAAAGGAACTACTCCTCCAAAAGCTAACCCAAGTGGACCCAAGAAAATTTGGGTACCAAAGAAGGTTATTTGAAGTTGTTCTTGTAGGTGTGCTTGATATCCATATCTACCAAAGATAAGTGGTTTCTCAATAATGGATGTTCAAGGCATATGACAGGTGATAAAAACAAGTTTACTTCTCTTACTCTAAAAGATGGAGGAAATGTCAAATTCGGTGATAACTCAAAAGGAAAGATCATCGGTATAGGTAATATTGGTAAAACACATTCTCTTGTTATTGAAGATGTTCTCTTGGTTGATGGTTTGAAACATAACTTGCTAAGTATTAGCCAATTGTGTGATAAAGGCTATAATGTAATATTTCAAATCAATCATGTGCATTATAGTAAATGAAATTGATAATCAAGTTTTATTTGTGGCATTTAGAAATGAAAATGTCTACACTATTGATTCTTGATAATATGACTTCAAAAGAATCAATTTGCCTTGCTGCCATAAATGAAAATAGTTGGTTGTGGCATAGAAGATTAGGACATGCCAATATGAATTACTCTCAAAATTGTCTAAAATTACTCTCAAAATTGTAAACAAACTAAACTTAAGAAAAAGAAAGATTTAGTAAAAGGCTTGCCAGTTACTAAATTTGTTAAAGATAAAATATGTGATGCATGTCAACAATGTTAGAAGTGATAGAGGTAGAGAATTTGATAATCAAGTATTGAACAATTGTGACAAAATGGTTTTGGACACAATTTCTCGGCACCTCACTCCTCAACAAAATGGAGTTAGAACGTAAAAAAGATCACTTCAAAAATGTCTAGAACTATGCTTAAGAACATAATTTACCTCAATATTTGAAGCTACCGCTTGCTATGTTATAAATAGAACCATCAAGAAACACTTTAAATAAAACCTCTAGAACTCTTGCATATGGATTTATTTGGTCCTATTAGAACTGCTAGTTTAAGTGGAAAATTGTATGCATTTGTAATTGTTGATGATTACTCTTGCTATACATGGGTATTATTTCTTGCTTACAAAAATAAAGCTCATAAAGCATTTGTTAAACAAGGTATGGATTGTAGACCCAAGAATTCAAAATCCGAAACAAAAAGGAAAAAGGTTACAATCAAGTTATAATCAAAGAAGGTATTGATTATGGAGAGACTTATGCTCCAGTTGCTAGATTAGAAGCTATACGCATGTTACTTGCTTTTGCATGTTTTAAAAATTTTAAATTATTTCAAATGGATGTCAAAAGTGCCTTTTTAAATGGTTTTATTGCCGAAGAAGTTTATGTAGAACAACCTCCTGGATTTGAAAATCATGAATTTCCAAACCACGTTTTTAAATTATCAAAAGCTTTATATGGTTTAAAACAAGCTCCAAGAGCTTGGTATGAACGACTAAGTGGTTTCCTTATTGAAAAGGGTTTTACACGTGGAAAACTTGACACAACATTATTTCTAATGTTTGATGGAAAAGACATGCTTATTGTGCAAATCTATGTTGATGATATTATATTTGGTTCTACTAATGAAAACTTGTGCAAAGAATTCTCTAAGACTATGCAGGATGAATTCGAAATGAGTATGATGGGTGAGCTAAAATTCTTTCTCGGACTTCAAATAAAGCAAACCGAAGAAGGGATATTCTTAAATCAATCCAAATATGTCATAGACTTACTAAAAAGATTTGGATTGACAAATGCTAAAGCATATGGAACTCCCATGAGTCCTTCAACAAAGCTTGACAAAGATGAGAAAGGTAAACCGGTGGACGTTAAGCTATATCGAGGTATGATTGGTAGTTTACTTTATTTAACCGCAAGTAGACCCGATATAATGTTTAGCGTATGTCTTTGCGCCCGGATTTCAATCTTGTCCTAAAGAATCACACTTAATTACGCAGTCAAACGAATATTTCGATATTTGCTTGGAACCATTGATTTAGGATTATGGTACCCTAAGTCAAATTCATTTGACTTAATAAGCTACACGGATGCGGATTTTGCTGGTTGCAAAATTGATCGCAAAAGCACTAGTGGTACTTGTCACTTTCTAGGACACTCACTAGTATCATGGTTTAGTAAAAAGCAAAACTCCGTGGCCTTATCAACGGCGGAAGCCGAATATGTAGCGGCCGGTAGTTGTTGTGCTCAATCTCTCTACATAAAACAACAACTAGAGGATTTTAAAATTCTTTTTGATCATATTCCCATAAGGTGTGATAACACAAGTGCCATAAGTTTAAGTAAAAATCCTATCCAACACTCTCGCACAAAGCACATTGAAATTAGATACCATTTTCATAAGAGATCATGTGCAAAAAGGGGACATTGAACTTGAATTTGTGAGCACCGATAGTCAATGGGCGGATATTCTCACGAAACCTCTCATTGAAGAACGATTTTGCACAATTCGACGTGAAATAGGTATGGCTAGATACGTTGATATCAAATAAGCTTGAATTTATTATCCTTCTATTTGATTCAACTGTGTTAAATCTATATATACCTTAAGAATTGAATATAAAATGATTTTATGCATATCATGTTCATAAAATTGTTCATTTTATATCTTCCTAGTTATATTGTTTGAACATTAAGATTATATGCCCAGTTCTATGTATATTTGCGTATATGTTCATGCATAAAATAAGAAATAAAACTCATCATTTAAACAAACTTGAGTTTATTAAAAAGAAAGCCATAAAGGAGAAGTCACCACAAAAGGAAAAACCACTACACTTCCCACTACATTTATTTGGGGATAGAGCGAGAAGTCAATTCCTTCACCTCAGCTAGTAGCTTTTCGTATTGCTTCTGCAGCTCAATAGTGGTTTTGCTCTGCTCTGTGGACCGAACAACTAAATCATCAGCATAAGAATCCACGAGCACCTTCAGCCTTTTATTCTCTTCTTTGACCTCCCCTACCTTCTTCTTACTCTCTTCAGCAAACTTTGTAAAATGGCGACTTGAGAACACAGCGTTTTCATTTCAAGATTCCTAACATGAAGACGACGTCCCATGTTAGAAACAGTAGCAACACACTGAATTGTGAGTGCCATTAAGTCATTTATTATTTGTGGGTCAGTCCTCCCAGCTAAAACCTTTGCATCCTCTGGAGTACAAAAACCTGTAGTTACTGCGGTGGCAGTCACACCATTCAACATCACTGAATCAGTTACTGACACAGGGCCATTAGGTGAAAGGAAGTAAGGACGCCAAACCTCTGTCAGTGAGCTAGGTGTATCATTTAGATTAATTGCTTCTGGTTTGTTTTGAGAAGAAGAGGGAGCCATTTTAGAAAATCTAATAAGAGATTAAGTTAAAAGTTTGAAAATGATGAAGTTCATCGAAAATTTGTGTGTGATAAATAAACCTCAGATTTTTGAACGCCAGCCTGTACCTATCATCCGACTCCCAAGATTTTTCTTCAAAATTCAACGTTAAAATCTCGAGATTTAACGTATACGAAAATATCACTGACTCAGAACTCGATGCGTCGACAAGATCTTTTTTCTGAAAAAGCAGATATTTTTTTTCAAACTTCCTGAATTATCGGTATATCTAGCGTGCGCAATTGGATAAGCCAGACACGTAGCATTTTCTGAACCGTTTATTCACACTCATGACACGTAACATTTTCTTAATCATTTATTCACACTTATGACACGTAGCAAAATCTGAACCATTCCTTCAAATAGCGCGTCTGTCCTATAAATTCAATTCACCTCTCCACTGCAATTTCACACCTCTCAGAAAATTTTTCTCTCATTCTTTAGATAAAACTCTAAGAGGATGCAGCATCATTTAGAAATTCATAAAATCAAATATTTAATCTTCTCAGATAGAAGCAAGATTATTATTGATCAAGTTTCCACGAAGCATGATTATTATTGATCATGCTTCTCGGTTGAAGTACCTCTCTCATACACCAGGCTGATGGGAAGATCTTTGACATACACTCCAATTATATCTTCGTCATCCAAATCATCCCGTTCATACAACTGTTGATATACCTGAAACTGTGTATGACAGAAGAGAGAGAGTATGTAATATATGGGCATCATCCCATGTCCTTTCCGGATTGCTTAAATCATCGGTATTTTAGGCATATGGCAAGGGACATCATATCCTTTCCTGAAGCATCTTCAACCGAACCCTCAATCGATCCGAACCACTAGGATGAAGAATTTTACAAATATGAATATATTTGTTTTATTTCTTTATGCCAAATAGGAGAAAAATATGATACGTTGGGGTAGAAACCAAAAGGGAGAAATATGTTATATTAGTTGGTTGTTCTATATTTGAACTAAATCAAAGGAGAAATATTTTTTTGTTTAATTTTGGTTGTTTAAAATGTTAAGTGATGTTTGGAGATATTGAATATAATATTTATTTTTGATGATGCCAAGGGGGAGAAAGATATGACATTTTTTTGAATATGACATTTTTGAATCTATTAGTGAATTATCATATCTTGCAATAAAATGCGAATATATATTGATTGCTTGATAATACTTAAATAAAAAATTGATCTATGCATAAAGATAGGGGGAGATTTAAAAATCTCTAATATAAAGATATGCATTATTTTAGGGGGAGCTTTTCAAGAAAAGCTTCAAAATCATAAATCGTATAAAAATATCATATCATATGTGTCATCATCAAAAAGGGGGAGATTGTTAGCCTCAAGGTTTCAATACTTATTAATTGGCTAATTAATCCAAAGACATTCATGTAGTTTTGATGATAACCATAATTTTAAGTTATTCATAAATGATATTTTCATATGAACTAACGATTTATGTTTAAAGCATAATGTTGACTATTGATTTAATTGGACCAACATGGCCAATTCAAATATCAAGCAAATACAAAGTCGACAAGTTGCTGAAGATCAAAGTCATCAAGTCTCAAGACAAAGAAATTAAGCTCAAGAATCATGTTCCGAGACATATGAGAAGTAAGAGTTAGGTTTTGTAAAGTTTATTAAGATTTGATCTTTAAGACTCAACTTTAAAACCAACTTAAATTGATTTTCGAAAATAACGGCTAGATTGATTGCAATTCAATACAAATAAATCATTTACGGCTGAAAAAAATTTTGAAGCAGAAAAGTTTTCAAAATATTGACAAAGTCAATATTAATGGCTAGATATTTTGATATTTAAAGATAGTCATGTAAACATAAAGAAATCTCTTACGGTGAAAAATTTATGAAATAGAAAAATTTTCAAAATATTGACAAAGTCAATATTAATGGCTAGATTGATTGATATTTAAAAATATCCAATGTGAACACAAAGAAATATCTTATAGTGAAAATTTTCTGAAATTAAAAAGCTTTCAAAATCGAAACAAAGTCAAAGAAAACAACTTGATTGATTGAAATTCAAAAATGCAAGACAACCATATCAATTACGGCTAAAAATTTCTTAAACAGAAAACAAAGTCAAAGAAAACAACTTGATTGATTGAAATTCAAAAATACAAGACAACCATATCAATTGTCAGTTAAAGCCATCTTCTGACATTGGCACCATTTATTTGAAAAGGTTATTTGAATTTTAAAAAGTCACGCCAATTATTCAAAAGGCTGATTGCCATTTTCAATTGTCGGTTAAAGTCATCTTCTGACATTGGCACCATTTATTTGAATTTTAAAAAGTCATGCCAATATTCAAAAGGCTGATTGCCATTTTCAATTGTCGGTTAAAGCCATCTTCTAACATTGACACCGTTTATTTGAATTTTAAAAAGTCATGCCAATTATTCAAAAGGCTGATTGCCATTTTCAATTGTCGGTTAAAGCCACCTTCTGACATTGGCACTTTATTATTTAAAATTATATAGAATCATGATTGTGTTTTCTAACGAACAAAAATTTTCAATTTCAAATTTCCTTTAGTCAGTTGATTGAACTATATATAAAGAGAATAGAAGAGAGAAACAATACAACAGAGCATACAAGAGAAATCAGAGAAAGAAAAGAAAATAGCTTTTACATCAATCCATCATTTCTCAAGCTTATATTTTCATATCATTCAAAATCTTTGATTGAAAATCAAATTCCTCTAAATACTCTTTGAGCTATATTAATCAAATCCTTGATATACTATTAGAGTGAGCATATTGTGTACAATTACTCTTTGAGAGAGCCTTATTTTGTACAACAAATCTTTGTTGAAACTTGTGAGTATTTTGTTAGGGTTTTGGTATAAATCCTAAGGAGTGAAAATGATTTTTCACTCGGTGGTTACTCTTCACCGTGTAAGGAAGATTTGTGGGTTTGGTATAAATCCTAAGGAGTGAAAAGGATTTTTCACTCGGTGGTTACTCTTCACCGTGTAAGGAAGATTTGTAACGGTTTTGATCTTCACCCGAAAGAAGATTGTCAAATAGTGGATTTGGGAATCCTCAAGAAGTGTTCTTGAGGCGGGGATGTAGGCGGGGAAGCCGAACCTCGATAACAATCATTGTGTTTGATTTTCTCTATCTCTATCTCTTACTTATTCAATTGCTTATATATGCTTGTGTTTGATTTTCTATCATATCTATATTGCAATTGAATTGTGTTCTTAAATTTGTTTTTGCTAATTGAAAATAGTTTTTAATTCCGCATTTAAATCGAAAAAGTTTGCCTCAACCTAAATCACCCCCCCTCTTAGGTTGATATTTGGGTAACACATTGATCATCAGAATTATGGTATTTCAACTTTTCATGGGCCATGATCTCTTTTATTGACCAATTTTTCAGCTTCTTCTCATTATTAGACCAATCTTGTGTTAAGGCACAGACCAATAGTAGAATTCTTCTCATTATTATTATTGTTTGTAAAAGAAAAACTAAGCTTTATCAATAATTGTAACCTAACAACTTGAATATGATCGATGGTCCATTGAGAATTATGGTGTTTAACGGCCATTATTTCTTCTATTGTTTTTGTAATAGGTTGCACAGTTCTTACTTCTGACGGCAATAGATGAAATTAGTAAATTTATTGGTGGCTTCATGACCCCATGGATTTAAATGGGTCAACATGACATAATTGCTTTTAGAATGGGATGTTCTGATTGCTTCTACGTGAAAAATATTGATCATTAGCGGAAAAGATGAACAGCAGAAGATAGGATCTAGTTGGCCGCAATTTCAAGGGAAGGAATCCACTAAAATATGTCTCTTTGGTAATTTGGTAGAGTAACACATGCTTGTCAGATATGGTGCTTCGGTTCTCTTGAGTTTTTTTTTTTTTTTAGTCCAATCGCAATTGGACTTTAAAGCCCAAGCTCAAAAATGGACGAGACGAGGCCCAACCTGTCCAAAAAAGGGACAAACACGCAATGGGCTTGTGAACCAGATACAATACAAGCCAGGACAACATGGGCCCACCAGCTGGGTAGTCATACACTCATACTACTAAATAAAGAATTCACAAACCTTGTTCTAAGCCCAAGAAAAATTCAAAACAAAATCAAAGAGGAATGGTCTGGATGGATGGAAAATATGAGCAGTTTTTTTGTTGATCCATGTGTCATCTCCATTTTTTATCATGTCTAAGCTTTGGGTTCACATAAGCCAAAGATGGCAGATACGATCAGTAGAAACAAACATTTAATGTCCCATTACCACCTGACTTCTCAAGATAAGCTATCCTGAAATACTCTTTTTTTATTCATAAAAAAAGGGGCTCGCACGTGTTATCACTATCTCGACCTATTTAAACTTGTAATGGCATGACGTGTGGTATATCTGGGCAATAATGGGGTTTGTCACTACTTAAACCCATAACTCCTAGGTCACACGTGTGATAGGACACGAGGGCTTCCAACCACTAAGCGACCTACTAAGAAGTCTAACTCGTTTAGTAGAAGCCTAACCCCTTTGCACTTATGGCTAAAACAAACTTGGCCAAACTTTGTTCCCAAGACCATGAAATTAAAGATAAGTAACCAACCCTTGAAGATGATGCACACACTCTATCCCATGCAAAAACAAGATATTGATCCACCATTTTTTTTTTTACCATTCTCTCTCTCTCTCTCTCTCTCTCTCTCTCTCTCTCTCTCTCTCCATATATATATGTAACAATCAAAACCCAAGTACCCTCTTTTTTTTTTTTTTAATTCTTGGCTATCCAAGTGTTTTAGCACAAATCATTAGTAGCATGTCACCACACAAAAAGAATACAATCATATTTATACAACCCACCTACTTGCCACATCCTACACTGCAATCCCATTAAATCACTATTTAATCTATATTTCCTAAAACAAAATATTGTTCGCCTGGACACCAACAAAATTCTAGTCACTTTCTCTCTCTTACTTCTAGATCAGGTTTCTCTCTAAGTTGTGTCTACTAGAAGTAGGTGTGTAGATTGCAAATCACAACTGCTCAACAACTGACCATGACATTTCTATAACGTTTGGGCGTGAATACGTGATATTACGTAATGTGGAATATAACTAAATACTGTAATATAAGATTACAAAAGTAAACACATCCCCTAAAATTAGGATGATGGGATTACCTTATTACATTGGAGGAATCTAAGATTGTCGCTTTAAAAAACAAACGTGATGCTAAAAACATATGTTTTTGACAAAATTGTCCATGCCAATATTTCGTAATTACAAAAGTTTCCAGATATATTTTTATCTGCTAAACACGGTTTGAAACTTTTCTCACTGGAATCATCGCGATCTAACTTCCAGACTCCGAAGCTTTCATCGTAAGTTCTCGATTCTCAATTTTTTTTTTTTGCTTTCCTTCATTTTCTGTATAAATCATTTTATTTTTGTGATTTTCTTTGTGAGATTTTCATTGTATCCTATTTGGATTCCAAGAAGCAAACTAGAAATTAATTACTACTATCACTCTCTCATTTCTAGGGTTCATAGCCTCTATTTGTTTACCAAGAAAATTTAGTTGGCTTTGCATAATTCTCTTCTCGTTTTCAAGTACTGATCTGCTTCTCTCTTTATTATATTTCTTTTACTTTCTTGGATGCCAAACAAAACGAGTCCTGCTAGGAAAAAAAAAAAATTTGGATTTCTTGTGAATTTTACCGTTATATGCATATTTCAAATTTCTTGGATTTGTGGGTTTTTTTTTTTTACTAGTTATTTGCCCTGATTCTCATTTGGATTTTGTATATTTCAAATTTTTTGTATGAATTTTAAATTAATGACTTGAACCCTATTTAATTGATATAATGGGCCAGAGAAATCCTTTGTTAATGATTTATCAATTTGGGTTAGTGAAGTTGGAATCCTTTGTTGTTATTCATTTGGGTTTTGGCTCGAATTTACAAACCCCTCCTTTGTTATCAGTTTTGTTGCAGTGTATGTGTACCCTTTTTACCTAAACATTTAAATAAAACAGAGATGCTTACTTTCCCCAGCTGTAGTCCAAGGTTCATATATGCCTTGCCTTGAGGTCCATGTTAACCATTGTGAGGGGTTTCTTTGTTGTTATGCCACGTGCCATAATGAGATTGGTTGGAACGTTGACTGAGCTTTTGAGGGTAAGAGGGTTGAACTCAAAATTCAACCGAGGGCCCAAAAGCCGGCTCAAGGGCTAATGGGACAGCTTCCTTGAAAGGCTTTGAATTGAGTCTGCCAGGCCCATATCAGCATGAAGAGTAGCACTACAATCCAATGAAATAACTTGTGTTAGTCAAAACCCAAAACAAGGGTCAAGTGGGGCTTTCCATATCTTGTAAAGGACATAAAATATAGATAATAACTTGAAATAATTGCAATATAACTCAGATTTATTAAAGAGATATTAAATCATTAATAGTTTCATCAATAATTGATGTTTGCCAAAACATGAAGGTACATTTGTTAGTTAAAACCCAAAACAATGATCAAATGAGGGTTTTCCATATTTTGTAAAGGACTTGAACTCAAGATAATAATTTGATATGGTTGTAATATAACATAGATTTAATAAGAGGATAATACTTCCTTTAAGAAATAATGTCTGTCAGATTGCAGAACAGAATCTGCCATGTTTGAGTCAAGAGGAGCAGTAGCAGATACAGCAGAAAAATGGTCCAACATGAGAGTTTTGTTAATAAGAGCCCAAAGCAACAATGGAATGATACTTCCACTATTTCATAAGGGATTTGGACTTAAAATATAACAACTTGAACCAAATGAACTTAAAATCATTAATGCATGGATTCATCACTGATATCTACTGCAATAGAAATAACTCTTAATAATAAACTTGTAGAGACAAAAAAGAGTTTGACTAAGCGGGAGAGAGTCAGTCCTATGAAACTTGCATGGGGGATAAAATGAAAGTGTTTAGGCTTTTGATGTGTGAGTCTCAAGGTTGAAAAAGACCATGAGCTCAATATAGTATCTATGGCTGTCACCCAGATATCTGCCATGAGGCGCTTTTAGGGATATAAGCTTAGATCATGATATTTCAGGTTTGGGTTGGTGTTTAGGGTTAAAGATCAGAGTTTTAAGGTTGAAGATGACCTTATAACTCTTTGCTTAAGAAGGTCAACTAGAGAGTGCTCTAGAGAAGAATAGTTTGATTACTGCTGTAATGAGTTTCAGACCATCCTTGTATTTTCAGTGGTGTTGTGATCTGATCTAGTTGTGGGTAAGTGTTTAGGATAATAAGGATGATAAAAAATGGTTAAGATTGTGATGTCTAAGTTGATCCTTAAGGTGGTGTCTAAGGGTCTTTTTTATAGATGGTTTTTTGTGGGAAATACAGTCTATTGATTTCCTTTAATGAGATAAGATTCCCTTGATAATGGGCTGGTTACGCATGCTTCTTGGCTTTGGTTTCGATGAAATAATAGCCATGCCTCCCAGTAGGTATAGGGAAATTATTCCGGTGGAATCCTAGGCCTATAGGACTAACTCCCCTCCTCCAAACCAAACTCCCTAAGTCTTATAAGTGGAGGAGTGAACCTATCACAGACTTAGGCTGTAGTGGTCACTCCCTCAGCCTTCATTGGCTGGTTGTGTGATGATTAATAAGATAAAATATGGTTTTCCATGCTGCCACGCATTACTTTCGCGTTGGGTGGCCAATGGTGGTCGGAGCTTCTGTCATGATTGCTATTTTGGTAACCAATGCATGGGTTGCAAAACCTATTAGCTTGAAGAAGATAAGACATTAATGTGAGCTTGCTTGCTTTTAATGAGTCTCATACAAAGAGGCTGATTGGCTATAGCAGTAAGTTCACGTCATTAGAATCTTGCCGTGGAGCACCATGCCAGTGGCCATGATTTCCAGCCACACTTTGGACCAATGAATGAGCTTACATGTGTCTCCAAGGTCTGAAATATATTAAATGGGGAAGAAGAGCACGTTACCCAATTGCTGTAAAAGTAAGAGAGAGAAACTTGGGCCCCATGGAGAGTTATTCTTTGTTTCAGCTTTAATTAAATACCATTTTGACTTGTGGGACCCATGGACAAGTTGTCCAAGCTGGCCAAGGCTGAGTTAAGGCTTTGGGCTTGCACTTGGGCCTTAGTTACTCATTAAATATCCTTTTTAGGCCCAAAATAGTATATTGTAGCTGGCAGCAAGAATAACTGGGCTGGGTTTCCAATTGGGCATGGCCAAATGCTTCGTGGTGGGCCCAATTAATTCATTTAGTTTTAGATCTTGAGGCCCATATCAATTGGGTTAGTGAACAACAATGATAATTGGGCCAAACCTTCAAGTTGTGCTTGCTGGGCTTAGCAGGAATTGTCTTATTTGAGCCCAATCAATTGATAAGGGGGTCAATTCATTTTAGGGCCAAAAAAATGGGTATCTACATTTAGCCCCCTGAGCCCGTGGCTCACTTGCGGTGAGACACATGCGAGCAAGATTGTTGTTGCACTTTGCGGATCATGAAATTCAACTTGTTTTGTCGATAAGAAGGTGACCATGGCTGCCTCGGATTCTTGACAATTGAATTGTCCATTTTGTTGAAGAAGCTTGATCAATGATGAATCATTTCTGCCATATGAGTCTTGCATTCTTTTGGCAAGAGGGCTCTGTCAAAGACAAATGTAATGGGCCTGCAAGTTTCCTTTCTACGGAGATCCTTTGCTGTCCTTGAATTTAAAGGGAATAACTCAAGTCTGCAGGAACGTTTTTACTTGATTTCTGCCATAAATAATGTCGCCTCTTGTTTCTGCCATATGCATTTGCCATCTGTTGTTGATACTGCTAACTGCAGACTTATTAGTGCTTGATGTTGCCATAACTTTGGCAAAATATATGCATCATGTATTGATATAGTGCAAGTATTTCTGCAAAATCAACAAAGTTAATGTCATAAATAAGTGAGAGAATGAGCAAAACCTGTTGCTCTTTTGGCAAACTTCAGCAAGTCCATAGAGCATCTGCTAAGTGAGAGCTCCAATTTCTGCCATAGTTGAATACCATCTTGCATGGACACTTTAGTGTATATCTCTCATCTGCCCATTGCCTTGCGAATAGGAAGGCGTGGAATGACAATATATGGTTCGGTAATGTACTAGCACTTCTCGGATATTGTTGTTCACAAATGGAGTGCTATTGTCATTGATTATCTTGTAAAGTATGGAAAATTGTGTAATAATGTGCTCACGAATGAAGTTTGCCACAAAGTACTCAAGAAAAATCATGGGCAGCTAGTGCTTCTTTGTTTGCAATGAGTTTTCTCTCTTGTGGTAGAGATGTTATTGAATCCTTGAAGAATATGACCTGAGTGTTTAGGAATTATGAATGCCTTCACGGATCTTCAAAGAGTAAGAGATGGACTTAAAGATACAATCTTGTCTTGTGCATTGATGCTAGCATGAGCCATATGGCTGAGTTGGTGAAAAGAGTCTAGATGAGATACCATCGTTGTGTCTGCGGCATAGTTTCTGCAACAGAGTTGACGTCCTTCATTTGCACTTAAGTGATGTGTTGCAGAAATTGAACAATGTTGGATCTCATTCCGTGGCAAAGATAGGCTCATGACTAAATGTTGGTCTCGACCATATTTTAGTGGCTTTGCTCCTTTCATATTGATGAAATAAAGAGACGAGCACACTTGATGAATTGCCCGCTAGATACTTGAGATAAGAGAAATGATGTTTCTGCCAAAGAGTTGCTTAGTTCAACAGTGCATATAATTCATTCATTTGTAGACTTTATTTGATCAATGGCAACCAAAGAAGGCATGTACGTTAATGGATCTCCAAATGATAGAATCGCATAAGTGCTTTCTTTATTTTGGATGAACTATGAATCAAATGACACGCTCTTGGAATGTAGTTGAAATAATCTTCTCATGGTGGCTTGGCCCTTCGAATTGCAAGTGAACACCATTGGATGGTATTCAATTATCTGTTGTAAGGGCTGTTTCATTGTTGAATGTATGACATATGTCTTGAAACTTTAAAGCCAATGGGAAAGCTCTACTATGAAATTAACTCATTTTATTGTAGATTAAGAAATCCATGTATAGCTTTATTCCCCATGAATGCTCAGTAAGAGATTGTGTTGAAGATGGAGCAATTCAAGAATGAAATTTCTTCTGCTGACTCAATTTATGCTTTGGTGGCAGACTTCTCAACAACAAGTAGCAGTAAACAAATCTTGATGATGGTTTGTTCAGCAATAACAAACATTGATAGTAAAATAGTCAACAACATTTGGCTTAAAGAGAAAGCCAAAGAAAGCAATGGAAGATTGCATCCAATAGTAGTTTGTACATGTCATGCTAAGGCTCAACTCGAGTACGCAAGCAATATGAATGCATAAGAGCAATTATTCGTAAGTATGTGGAACACAATCGTCCCCAAAATCATAGCATAGCAAGTCGTTGGGCATGAGAACCACAACATGTCTTGATGTAAAGGTGAAGATAGTCCATAACTTACATAGAATGAAGAATTTTGAACATGTAAGGAGTGTGGTATATGAAGCACAACACCTTCGCAATGGCTCGAATGATTGATGGACTTGGATTTGATGCTCCAAGATTGTGATAGATTTGCTTCCAGCAGAATAAAAGAAAGCTAGTAACCAAATTTGCAGTAATATTGTTTACTGATTTCTGCGATAAGACTCAGCAGTAATTTTCTGATTCAGTGACAGACTTTCTGCTTTAATAGTAATCCTCGTAGCTATGTAAATTTGTAGCATGAGTCTTATAAAATCATTAGCGTCATTGCGGCTTCAAGAGAGCTAGAATTAGCTTTCTTACTTGAATATAGTATGGACATGAGGAAAGATACTAAGTTAGCTCCCATGTATGAGAATACCACGAGGTAGTCATACTTTGGAGGTTTGTGGGATGTGCGGATCAAGTTGACTTGTACTTGGAAAATGTGGCATGCTTTGATGAAGTCTACTATGACCTTCCTCATGGTTTGCCGGTGCTAATAAGGTGGACATTGGTTTCGAAAGTCTGCTGCTCCTCTGCTTAATTTGGATTAAAGCATTCCAGCCACTGAAGTCTGCTGTAGAGACATGTTCTTCCTCCAATTTTGCGAGTGTGCTCACATACTTTCAGCAACTTATTTTCTGCCTTTTGAATAATTATACACCTTGCTAAGGCTCCCCTAGGTGGTCTGCAATAAAGATCTCAAGATATCAAAACGTAATCTTTGAGTTCTTTTAAGTCTGTCATGCCTTTAGGAGACACAAGCTTAGCCTTTAATGGTGTTCTCCAATCTCCTCAATCTAATGAGACTTCTTCAAAATATTTTCCTAGAAAAATAATGACGAGTACATTTCTTTTGTTGATTGATGACTTGAGAACCCAAGGTTGCAAGAGCACCCACATAATGGTTCTTCAATTCTTTGTGCATGGTTGATCACAAAAGTTTTGAATTTTCCTTCTAGCCTCTGAATCAAAGTTCTGATTTGTGCTAGAGATAATTCTTCAAGTGAGAACTCCAAGCGTTGACGAATAACAAGGTTGGAATCTTCAATATTCTTCAAATGCTTTATGCCCATCTCATGGGCGATAGCTAGGCTGAAGACATATGCTTCATATTCCATGGTATTGTTGGAACATGAGAAATCATGCTGGAAAGCCATGGCTATGGCCTCTTCAGTCTCAAGAGCATAATTGTAACACCCCAATACGTACGCTACCCTTAAATCTCTAATCCCCAAAGATGATATAGGATACTTGAAACTTACTTTATGTTGGGGGATAGTTCTTTATTTTCATATAATATTAAGTGGAAATTGTTAGCCTCAAGGTTTCAATACCTATTATTTGGCTAATTAATCCAATGACATTTTTGCAATTTTGATGATAACAATGATTTAAAAGATATTCATAAATGATATTTTCATGTGAACTAATGATTTTTGTTTAAAGCATAATGTTGACTAGCCATTTGATTGGACCGACATGGTCAATCAAGAATCAAGCAAATGCAAAGACGTCAACATTGAAGATCAAGTCATCAAGACCCAAGTCAAAGGAATCAAGCTCAAGAATCATGTTCCAAGACAAATGAGAGTAAGAGTTAGGTTTTGTAAAGTTTATTAAGTTTTTATCTTTATGGCTCAATTTTAAAACCAACTCAAAATGATTTTCAAAAGTAATTACTTAGTCCTAAATTCATTTTATAATAATATTTATATAGGACTAACATGTTCTCAAAGAAAATAATCAAACCTCTCAAAAGAAATAAAAATTATAAAAGTTTGATTATTCAAATCAAAGCCAAAAATAACCTAAGGTTGGAAACCCTAGATGCAGGCGACTGCATCAGGGATCGAGGCGACTGGATTCAATCCAGCCGACTGAATTGACCCAGTCGACTGAAAATTCCAACCCGAGAGTTTCTGTCCAAATCTGCTCAAATAATCCAGGCGACTGATACCCAATCCAGGTGACTGGATATCCCAGAATTTAAATTATAACGGCTAGTTGCTCACTGTAACGGATTATTTTTTTAAATGATTTTTTTCATATTTATAATCCAGGCGACTGCATATATGTCTAGGCGACTGGATTATTTAAAATTCAAATGAACAACTAGGTCAGCCACCATAACGGGAAGAAATCATTTTTTGGCTATAAATACTACACATTCTGAGTTTCAAAATAGGAGACAGAACACAGAAAAACCCTAGAAACTTGCTCAAGCATTCTCTATTCAATCAAAATCTTTCTCAAGCTTAAATCCTCTTACTTTGATTCAAAACCAATTTTCTCATAATAGTTGTTGAGCCATATTGATCAATTCCTTGATATACTATTAGAGTGAGCATAATTGTGTACTTCTACTTTTGAGAGAGCCTTATACTGTACAACAATCCCTTGTTGAAATCTTGTGAGTGTTTGTTAGGGTTTGGGTATAAATCCTAAGTAGTGAAAATGATTTTTCACTAGGTGGTTACTCTTCATCGTGTGAGGAAGATTTGTAACCGTTCAATTTTCACCCGAAAGAAGATTATCCAATAGTGGATTTAGGAATCCTCAAGAAGTGCTCTTGAGGCAGGGACGTAGGCGGGGAAGTCGAACCTCGATAAAAATCACTGTGTTTGATTTTCTCTCTCTCTATCTCTTACTTATTCAATTGCTTATATATACTTGTGCTTGATTTCCTATCATATCTATATTGCAATTGAACTGTGCTCTTATGCTTGCTTAA
This sequence comes from Fagus sylvatica, assembly GCA_907173295.1. Lineage (NCBI taxonomy): Eukaryota > Viridiplantae > Streptophyta > Magnoliopsida > Fagales > Fagaceae > Fagus > Fagus sylvatica. The sequence goes on from OU015766.1 coordinate 1,106,038, forward strand.
TCAATATTTGTGATTTGAAAATTGTCTTTAATTCTGCACTTAAATAGAAAAAGTTTGGCTCAACCTAAATCACCCCCCCTCTTAGGTTGATATTTGGGTAACATAAATGATAAGTGAAAGCATGTAATTAGATGATATTACATGTAGTAGGGGTGCATATGTATAAATTATAGACATGTGGGGCCTTGATATAGTTTGGGCAGATAATGGGGGGTTGTTTTGTAAAATCAGAAACTTAGCCACAAATATCTCATATATGAGATCATATTCCACTATCTCCTTTCCTCTAGATAAGCTAGAACCCTCTAGAAACATGCCACCTCATATTCCACTATCTCCCATCCCTTAAAATCAACCTAACACTAGAAGGTTCTCTAAAAAATCAAACCATACACCCTCTTAGTCAAGGGAAAACGTGGGTAGCATAGAAGGAAGGGGTTTTGGCTGATCTAGAAGGAGAAGTTCCTATTTTGGTTTTGAATCTTCAACTTTAAGGTAAGTAGCATCTCCATGATTCTCTTAACTTAGTTAAACCACTATTTAGGTTCTTAGACATGTTTTACTTCCTTGCTATATTTTCCCTTGGTGTTTTATTCATGGAATTAACTAGAAATTCAAGTTACTTATATTAGTTAGAATCCATCTTGTATTTTGTTTTATGTTACAAATCAATTATATTTACAGCTTGAATCTTGTTTCTAATTATGGTTGTACTCTAGAATCAAAACCCTATTTAGCTTGATTTCTTGATGTTTAATATATTCTTCTAAAGCCCTAACTTCATGTATTACAAATTTAGTGTATTCAAACTTAAGGAGCCATTGTTGTATCTCTAAGTACCAAGTTAACCCTTGTTTAAGTTTGTAATTGACTCAATCAGCTTTCCTATGTCTCTATGGGGTAAAGCTCATTTTGCTTTTACCACTTTGCTGCCCAATCATGTTAATAAAGTTCCTTCTTGTTGTAGGATGAAATTTGAAATTCATGTCCTACTTATGTTTTTCGAGTGTGAAACCTTTGAATTTCCAAATCTATATTTTTACATGCTATTTTGTAATCTAAGGCAGCTTGGAAAGGTATATGTGATTTGTGACCCTTTTGGATTAACCAAAGGGAATTCAAATAAGATTTTGATATGTTTGGAACCCTGGCCAGTGGTATTTGTTTTGGAACCCACTTGATATGAATTGTGGATATTTGGATATGTATGCTTTGGAACTTGCCTAAATTAAAGGTGAGAATATCTGGACCATTTCCAAGCTTGCTATCAAGAACACTAAACTTCCATCATGTTGATATATGCTCAATTGTAACTTTAGTCTTGAATTGAAATATGTGAATAATTTTACTATCAACTCTAGTGCCACTCTATGTTACTCATTATTCCCCTTTCGTTTCGTTTGAGTCTTGATTATGTCACTTACTAAGTTGTGGAAAACTCACCCCTCTCCTTTAACATTTCAAATTTGATATTTTGAAGCAAGTGGGAACAAGGATTAGATAGCTAGATCTTTTGGAGTGATAGTACTAATAGCTTGGGAAGGAAGATCTTAAGGAATCTTTTGTGTCTTTTGAAGGTATTTTGGTGTAATTAATCTGATGTATATGTGTATTAAGGTGATTTAGAGAAACAATGTAGATGAATCTCTATACATGGAAGGTATATATATAAAGAAAATGACTATAATACGTTGATGGTGTTTTAGATATTTGAAGTGCATAGTATGCTCTGATTTAACTACATTCTTTCCTTGGAGACATTTATAGAATATGATAGTATATGACTCATAGTAATATGTTAATTGTAAGGTTTTTGTCACAACTTGGGACTTCTTTTATTAGAAGTCTTGGGTCGTGACAGTATGGTATCAGAGCATTAGGTTATGATTTGTAAACTTTAATAGTTGCTAGAATTTTGTTAGATCTTGGGTCGCTTCTAAGTCGTATAATTTTTATTGTAGGAAATCTAAGATGTCACGTGCTGGTAAATCTAAACCCAAACACCGTGGGGAGATGTTAGATATTTTGAAAGCATTAGAGGGTATGGTTGGAATTTTGCAACAACAACAAGAGTTACTGCAACATCAGTTGCAACAAGGAGTTGCAACACAACAAAGACAACAAAAAGGTCAGCGGGGACGTAGGTTGAATGGTGATGGTGATGGGCAAGAACAATCAACCGTGGAAAATGATGCTAATCATGGCCTTCATCAATTTGAGAAGTTAAATCCCCCTTCATTCAATGGTGAACCAAATTCGATGATAGCTGAAAAGTGGGTCATGAGAGTAGAAAAGATTTTTGAGGCTTTGGGATGTTCTGAAGAACAAAAAGTAGTTATGACAGTATTTAAACTTGAGGGTGAGGCTGAACATTGGTGGAAGATGACCAAGGCTAGTATGGAGGTGAAAGGAAAACCATTGACATGGACAAATTTCCTTGAGGCTTTTTATGAAAAATATTTTCTTGATAGTGTTCGAGATCAAAAAGAGTTGGAGTTCCAGCAGCTAGAACAAAGGGACTTAACAGTAGGACAATATGAAGAAAAGTTTACTGAGTTGGCTAGGTTTGCACCACATCTAATTGAGGAGGATTCAAAGAAGGTGAAGAAATTCCTACTAGGGTTGCGCCCTCCTATTCGAAGCAAATTAGTTCCTCTTCTATTAGATAGCTATAGTGTGGTGGTGAGACTAGATTTAGCTATAGAGAAGGACTGGGAGGAGAATCAAAAGCAGAAAAATCAGCAAGGTGGAACACGGGGAAACACGCCTAAGGGTCGAAGAGAATTTGAGCCAAAAGGGGGTAAAAAAAGAGTAATGAAAGCTGAGCCTAAGAAAGTACCTCCACTAAAAACGGTGGGACCTTGCGGAAAATGTGGCAAGAATCATTACACTAAGGATTGTCGTCGTGAAAGTGGAGCTTGTTTTAGGTGTGGAAAGATGGGGCACTTGATCAAAGATTGCCTTATGCAAGCACAACAGTAGCAAGAGAAGCCAAAAGTCCATGGGAAAGTCTTTGTAATTACCCAACAGGATGCTCAGGCTTCTCAATCAGTAATCCAAGGTAATCTTAGAATTTCTAAGATGATGGGTAGAATTCTAATTGATCCTGGTTCTACACACTCTTTTGTTTCACCAAGCTTTGCATGTCATTTAGGGTAAGAACCATAATTATTATATTTTCTAATGATGGTAGATATTCCAATTAGGGATTCTCTAGTTACTGATTTGGTATATAGATCTTGTGTTGTGCAAATAGCAGATCGAGATCTCCTTGTAGATTTAATCCTTCTAGATATCCAAGATTTTGATGTCATTCTAGGGATGGATTGGCTTTCAACTTATCATGCTAGTGTTGATTGTTATTCAAAACGTGTTACTTTTCATATACCAATCAATCTAGATTCCATTTTGAGGGTATTAGGGAAGCTTCTCTATCTTTAATATCTACCATGCGAGCTTATCGTCTACTTAGGAAAGGGTGTCATGCCCATCTCGCTTATGTTTCTAATAGTAAATTAGAGTTACTGAAGCTTGATAAAATTCAGGTGGTTAAGGAATTTCCTGATGTATTCCCTAAGGATTTACCGGGGCTGCCACCAGATCAGGAGATTGAATTTTCCATTGATCTACTTCCAAGGACAACCCCAATTTCTAAAGCACCTTATCAGATGGAAACCGTGGAGTTGGAAGAACTTAAAAGGCAACTACAAGAACTCTTAGATAAGGGTTTCATTAGGCCTAGTGTATGACCTTGGGGTGCTCCAGTACTATTTTTCAAGAAGAAGGATGGGACCATGAGGTTGTGTATTGATTATAGGCAATTGAATCGTGTAACTGTGAAAAAAAAGTACCCATTGCCTAGAATTGATAATTTGTTTGATCAACTTCAAGGGGCAAAGGTGTTTTCCAAGATTGATCTCAGGTCAGGATATCATCAACTGAAGATCAAGGGTGATGACATTCCCAAGATTGCCTTTCGAACACGATATGGCCATTATGAGTTCTTAGTCATGCCATTTGGTTTGACCAATGCACCTATAGCATTTATGGATTTGATTAATCGAGTGTTCAGGCCATTTCTAGATAAATTTGTTATTTTTTTTATTGATGACATCTTAGTGTATTCTAAAAGTTGGGAGGAGAATGAACAGAATTTAAGAGTTGTCCTGCAAACTCTAAGAGAGAACCAATTGTATGGGAAGCTAAGCAAATGTGAATTTTGGCTAGATAAAGTAACTTTCCTAGGCCATGTGATCTCTGGAGAAGGCATTTCTGTTGACCCTAACAAGGTGGAAGCAGTAGTGAAGTGGGAAAGACCAACAAATGTCACTAAGGTGAGGAGTTTCTTAGGGCTTGCCGGTTACTATAGACGGTTTGTGGAAGGATTCTCAAGACTTGCGACGCCATTAACTCGTTTGACACAAAAGAATGTGAAGTTTGAATGGACAAAAGTGTGTGAAAGGAGTTTCCAGGAGTTAAAATCGAGATTGACTTCTACCCCTATCTTGATCATTCCTACTAATACTGGTGGGTTCGTGGTGTTTAGTGATGCCTCCCGTAAAGGGTTAGGGTGTGTATTAAAGCAAAATGGTAAAGTTGTGGCATATGCTTCATGGCAATTGAAAACATATGAGCAAAACTATCCAACACAAGATTTGGAATTAGCTGCTATGATCTTTGCCTTGAAGATTTGGAGACACTATTTATATGGTGAATCATTTGAGATTTACACAAATCATAAAAGCTTGAAGTATCTATTTCATAAAAGGAGTTGAATATGAGGCAGAGAAGATGGTTGGATCTCTTGAAAGATTATGATTGTACTATTCAATACCACCCTAGGAAGGCAAATGTTGTGGCAGACACATTAAGTAGGAAGTCAGCTGGGTTTATGGCCCATTTGAGGGCAAAAGAATGGAGATTGCTCAAGGAGCTTAGAGATTTAAATGTTGAATTGAGCTTGAATAGTTCCGGTGTCTTAATTGCAAATATGAGAGTGGAACCTGTCATTAAGAAGAAGATCTTTGAAGCACAACAAACCGATCCCCAAATACTCCATTGGGTGGAGGAAGCTAAAAAGGGAACACAATCTGAATTCAAGAATAGCAAGGATGGGATTTTGAGATTTAGAGGTAGAATTTGTGTCCCTGATGACCCAAAGGTGAAGAATCAACTGCTAGAGGAAGCACATCGATCTAAATACACTATGCATCCCGGAAGCACAAAGATGTATCAAAATCTTCATGGAGAGTATTGGTGGAATAATATGAAGAGGGAGATTGCCCAATTTGTTTCAAGGTGCTTGGTATGTCAACAACTGAAGGCTGAGCATCAAAAGCCAGCGGGGACATTGCAACCTTTACCTATTCCAGAATGGAAATGGGAGCATATTAGTATGGATTTTGTTTTAGCGTTACCTAGGACTTCTAGGAAGCATGATGCAATGTGGGTGGTTGTGGATAGACTCACTAAATCCGCTCATTTTCTACCAATTAGGATGACTTAATCCGTAGAAAGCTTGGCTCAATTATACATTCGGGAGATTGTCAGATTGCATGGAGTTCCTGTTAGCATTGTATCAGATAGGGATCCTAGATTTACAACTCGATTTTGGAAGAGTTTACAAGATGCTCTAGGCACCAAGCTTGATCTCAGTACTGCCTTTCACCCCCAAAGTGATGGGCAAACAGAAAGAACAATTCAGACATTGGAGGACATGCTTAGAGCTTGTGCAATGGACATGAAAGGGAATTGGGATGACCACTTGCCTCTAATAGAATTTGCTTATAATAATAGCTATCATTCCAGTATTCAAATGGCTCTGTATGAAGCATTATATGGTCGGAAATGTCAATCTCCAATATGTTGGGAGGAAGTAGGCAAAAGAAAGCTACTTAGGCCTGAATTGGTTCAAATGACCATAGAGAAGATTAAGCTAATCCATGAACGGTTAAGGACTGCCCAGTGTCGACAAAAGAGTTATGCAGATAGAAGAAGAAGACACCTTGATTTTCAGATTGGAGATTTTGTATTTTTGAAAGTTTCCCCTTTCTCTGGTGTGAAAAGATTTGACAAGAAAGGAAAATTGAGTCCTAGGTTTGTTGGATCTTTTGAGATACTTGAAAGGATTGGAACGGTGACCTATAGAATTGCTTTGCCCCCAAAGCCTTCTAGCATTCACAATGTCTTCCATGTATCGATGCTTAGGAAATATATACCGGATCCATCTCATGTTGTAGAGTATGAATCTTTGCAAATTGGAGGAGATTTATGTTATCATGAGCAACCAATTCAGATACTTGACCGTAGAGAGCAAGTTCTTCGTTCCAAAACGATTCCCTTAGTAAAGGTTCTATGGAGAAATCAATTACATGAGGAAGAAACTTGGGAAACTGAAAAAGAAATCTAAGGTAGATATCCACAGTTATTTGAGGAAAAAGTTATGTCAAATTTAGGGGACTAAATTTCTTTTAAAGGGGGGAGAATGTAACACCCCAATACGTACGCTATCCTTAAATCTCTAATGTACTCAATTTCATCTTTGGGTATTATATCATTATAGGATACTTGAAACATACTTTGTGTTGGGGGATAGTTCTTTATTTTCATATAATGTTAAGTGGAAATGATAAGTGGAAGCATGTAATTAGATGATATTACATGTAGTAGGGGTGCGTATGTATAAATTATAGACATGTGGGACCTTGATATAGTTTGGGCTGATAATGGGGGGCTGTTTTGTAAAATCAAAAACTTAGCCACAAATATCTCATATATGACATCATATTCCACTATCTTCTTTCCTCTAGATAAGCTAAAACCCTCTAAAAACATGTCACCTCATATTCCACTATCTCTCGTCCCTTAAAATCAACCTAACACTAGAAGTTTCTCTAAAAAATCAAACCATACACCCTCTTAGTCAACGAAAAACGTGGGTAGCATAGAAGAAAAGGGTTTTGGCTGATCTAGAAGGAGAAGTTTCTATTTTGGTTTGGAATCTTCAACTTTAAGGTAAGTAGCATCTCCATGATTCTCTTAACTTAGTTAAACCACTATTTAGGTTTTTAGACAAGTTTTACTTCCTTGCTATATTTTCCCTTGTAGTTTTATTCATGGAATTAACTTGAAATTCAAGTTACTGTATATTAGTTAGAATCCATCTTGTATTTTGTTTTATGTCACAAATCCATTATATATACAGCTTGAATCTTGTTTCTAATTAGGATTGTACTCTAGAATCAAAACCCTATTTAACTTGATTTCTTGATGTTTAATATATTCTTCTAAAGCCCTAACTTCATGTATTACAAATTTAGTGTATTCAAACTTAAGGAGCCATTGTTGTATCTCTAAGTACCAAGTTAACACTTGTTTAAGTTTGTAATTGACTCAATCAGCTTTCCTATGTCTCTATGGGGTAAAGCCCATTTTGCTTTTACCACTTTGCTGCCCAATCATGTTAATAAAGTTCCTTCTTGTTGTAAAATGAAATTTGAAACTTTATTCATGTCCTACTTATGTTTTTCAAGTGTGAAACCTTTGAATTTCCAAATCTGTATTTTTACATGCTATTTTGTAATCTAAGGCAGCTTGGAAAGGTATATGTGATTTGTGACCCTTTTGGATTAACCAAAGGGAATTCGAATAAGATTTTGATATGTTTGGAACCCTAGCTAGTGGTATTTGTTTTGGAAACCACTTGATATGAATTGTGGGTATTTGGATATGTATGCTTTGGAACTTGCCTAAATGAAAGGTGAGAATATCTGGACCATTTCCAAGATTGCTATCAAGAACACCACTATGTAAACTTCCATCTTATTGATATATGCTCAATTGTAACTTTTATCTTGAATTGAAATATGTGAATAATTTTACTATCAACTCTGGTGCCACTCTATGTTATTCAATATTCCCCTTTCATTTCGTTTGAGTCTTGGTTATGTTACTTACTAAGTTGTGGAAAACTCAGCTCTTTCCATTAACATTTCAGATTAAGTAGTGTTGATATTTTGAAGCAAGTGGGAACAAGGATTAGATAGCTGGATCTTTTGGAGTGCTAGTACTACCAGCTTGGGAAGGAAGATCTTAAGGAATCTTTTGTGTCTTTTGAAGGTATTTTGGTGTAATTAATCTGATGTATATGTGTATTAAGGTGATTTAGAGGAACAATGTAGATGAATCTCTGTACATGGAAGGTATATATATAAAGAAAATGACTATAATGCTTTGATGGTGTTTTAGATATTTGAAGTGCATAGTATGCTCTGCTTTAACTACATTCTTTCCTTGGAGACATTTATAGAATATGATAGTATATGACACATATGAATATGTTAATTGTAAGGTTTTTGTCACAACTTGGGACTTCTTTTATTAGAAGTCTTGGGTCGTGACAATAATTCTTGCACCGCTTGATGCAGTAGTGGACCAAATTTGAGCTAAATCAGTTAAATCTACTAGAAGCACTTCATATACTTCCCAGGGTGCTTCACCTGAAATGAAAGACGATTCCTCATAGGCAAATCAAGTTAAGAGATCAAATATAACCTGCCTTTTTATTGCTTCTGGTACTTCAAAGATAATCTCATATTCAGATGGTCGTGGTAGATACGATGTAAGTCTGCCAGAATGAACAAGACGTTGCAATAGACTTCTAACAGATGAGATTTTATCATATATTTTTATAAGTCAAGAAATAATGCCAAAGATGTTAAAAAGCATAAATCAGGACTAGAAATTCCCTTTTAGCCCCCTAAGTAAAGAGTCTCGACATTCTTGATTGATGTGATAAACGGGTTGTTCAACCCCATTGTTGTTTTCATGGGTCAACAAGGCTTCTATTGCTCGTTTTGTTCGAATCTAGATAAAGCTAAAAAAGCTTTCCAAGTATTGATGCACGTATGGTGGGCAACTTGGAAAGGACTTGTAGTATTGGCATTTGGTGGACCAACAAAAGATAACCAATTTTTCAAGAGTAGAGAATAAATAGAAGTCATAAATGTTGGGCTAGGTATAAACCTCTTAATGTAGGATATCCTTACCAAGAGACTTCTCGATGCTTTGCTTATTCTCATATGTGATCTCTTTGAATGAATGGTGACTTCACTTCACTTGTTGTGGACCACATGTAGAGTAAATGAGATTAACGACACTCCTATTGTGACGGAGGTGTGTGTCTATGCTCATTTTTGGGTAAACTTTGGTTATGGCTGCTTGAACCATTTCCTTTTGTAATTTAGGAAGAGGTAGCGACAAAGGTTGTTGAAGAAATTGTAGCAAAAGCTGCCAGTAGAAACTGGTGTTGTAATTGTAGCATTATTGACGGGGCTACTACAGCATTTGCTGGTGTTGGAATGTTGCGGTAGTAAAAACTGCTTTTGGTGTTGCAACAGAAGCTACTAATGATGTTGAGTTCGATGAGAGTGAATCTTTTTATGGTAGTAACTCCTATGAATCTGTCCTGAAATCTCACGACTTTGCAATAGACCATGAGGGTTTCTTCCCTCATTTGGAGTATTTCTACTGTAGGAGCTGTTAGGAGTGTGATTCCCTTCTTGCTTCAAGATAATTCCATACGGAGGAAGAGATGTTGGAGGCACAAGAGACTCCTATTGATGTTGTGATTCCTTTTGCATAAAATAACTTGCCAAGGAATTAATGTCAATAAAGCTTGTGTTGCGGAAGAGACTCCGGTTTTTGAATTGCTCCTGCCACATATATGTCTTCAATTGGAACTGAAATGTCTGCCATGGAGGAATTTCCTGTTGCAGACTAGACTCTCATCATAAAAGAAATTCATGCCTAAGATTCGGGCCCAAACACTCTCATGGAAAATGTTGAGAGCATGACAGATGTCTGTGATGGTTATGATACTATCTTGGCATATAGCCAAATACATGATATTCAAGCTGAAGTCCCAGCGTCAAGGTAACAATTCCTATAGCAGACGATCTCAAGATGTGTAGGCTAGCTTTATTTGTTCACTTGCCATTCCTTTGATAGTATGACTCGTTGGAGTATTTGATTGGTGTGAGTCCAGCAGAAATAGGTGAGAATTCCCCAAACTTGTTTCCTACCATATAATAGAACAACACATTTTTATTTTACGTGGACCCGGCAGGAATTTTTCCCTTTGCCAAGTTGTGGCACCATGTTGTCGGGCCTAGCAAAGATGCCTATTTGTTATTTGCTGTTTGTGGAACCAAATTTTGTACAGGCCCAGCAAACATGGGTTAATGCCCATTTTTCGTTTACTGTTTATGGCACCAAGTTGTCAAGCCCAGCAAATATGGATTGATGCCCATTTGTTATTTGCTGTTTGTGGCACCAAAAATGTACGGGCCCAGTAAACATGGGTTAATGCCCATTTGTTGTTTACTGTTTATGGCACCAAGTTGTCGGGCCCAGCAAATATGAGTTAATGCATATTTGTTGTTTGCTGTTTGTGGAACCAAGAATGAGCCCAGTAGAGGTAGGATAGCTCCCTATTTGTTGCCCACTATTTTCGGTCGTCACACTTTATGATTAAGTGAGCCCAGTAGATATGGGTTAATGCCCATTTGTCATCTGTTGTTTGTGGCAGCACCCTTGTTGATCATGTGAGCCCAGTAGAAATGGGTTTGTGAGCTTCCCACCTTTTGCCTACTGTTTGTGGCTACAAAATGGTCATAGTTGTGTTGGCACAGCACCAATGGATATGTTTGATTCTCCACTTGTTTTTCATTGTTTTTCCGCCTTCACATTTATTGACTTGTTTCCTTCTCTACTGCAGCTAGCAGTGGTAATGAGCTTACTGTTGAAGATGAAGGTGATCATGATGCGGTTGGAGCAACTGAATCAACTACTGTTGTGAGTCTGCCTTCGTTTTCATCTCTTGAGAGACTTGGTATGCAGATATCTGTTGTCCCTATTGAAATTCTAGACTTCTTCCGCGAATTTGACCGAGTGACCAATAGCCAATATCGCCCACAACACTTTTGAGTGTTTGACGGGGCTAAAGTTGAGTTTCATGGCTTTTGGGTTCCTCGTGATGGAGTTCAATTCTTGGAAGCCATGTGGAAGAAGTATGGGAACTTCATTTCATACTTTAGGCTTGGAGTCTTCACTAGAGAGTCCATGTTGACTCTTCTTTGTTGTGTGTTGGCACAAATGAGGAACACCAACCTTGATGATGTCACCGAAGCCAAAGATTCTTGAATGGAAGAGCATTGTGCAAGAGGGAGTCGTAGCAGAAGCTATTGATGATGTTGTAGCAAAAGTTGTTGATGAAGTTATAGCAGAAATTGTTGAAAAAGCTTCCAATATGCAAGAGATTCCAGCTGTAAATGATGTTACTGTCTTAGGGATGATTCCTAAGCAAGACTCCCACCACGGAAGAGGTTCTGGTTGTAGGTGAGATTCCTATCATATAAAGAACCCATGTCAAAGATCAAGTTGACGATGCTTCCACAACAGTTATAAAGGACATGGCTAAAGTCCATGATGACATCTTGATGTATGAATATAGGCATAGAGATGTGACTGATGTTGCTGATTTTGAGGAAATAGCCCCTAAGATAGGGACTATGATCTCAGCAGATGCGAGTCAACTGATTTTTATGAGCTTTTGCTAGCTTTGTTGGATGTTCACCACTCTTTCGTAGTTGCTAGTGCCAATACTGTGATGATAGGGAAAGAATGTATGAATGTGGTTGGGACCATTGAATTGATTGTTGATGGTATTACGGCAAAACTTCCTGCAGCAGATTTATGATTGCAGAAGTTGATGATCTTGCCTTTATCATGCCATAAAAAATGGATTTCATTGATCTTTTGGCTGAGCTTGCGAGAGCTTGAAGGTCCTATCTTGAATTTGCGTTGAAAACTATTTTGGAGTGACTAATAGTCTTTGGTAGCATGGTGCACATATCTGCGATAGTAGCAGACTTGAAAATTTTCAAGTGTTTTACTACTGCTGACAAAACTTGCTCATGGTGATTGCTTGTAATGCATTCTTCTTTCTCCCCATGTCTTCACAAAATGAGGCCAAACTGAAAAGGATAATCTTGTGCACCTTTAGGAGAAATTGAGCAAACTTGATGATGTCCAAAATTTCGAAGTGAGCATGGTACTCAGCTAGCATATTTCTATGCAAATTTCCACTAAATCATGCCCATCACATTCGGCATAACAGTCTAATGTTGTATGGCAGATGCAGCAAACGATTGAACTCAAGCATCACATTCGGCATAATAATCCTAGGATGAATGGCAAATGTGGCAAGTGATTGGACTCAAGCATCACATTCAGCATAACAATCCAAGCCTGTATGGCAGATGTGACAAATGATTGGATCCAAGCATCACATTCAGCATAACAGTCCAAGGATGAATGACAGATGTGGCGAATGACTAGACCCAAGCATCACATTCGGCATAACAGCCCAAGGCTGTATGGCAAATGTAGCGATTGATTGGACTCAAGTGTCACATTCGGCATATCAATCCAAGGATGAATGGCAAATGTGGATTCAAGTGGATCTCCGCCATTCTTTTGCTTTGTGTTATGAAGATTGGCAATGGTAATTAGCTTTTCCATATGGAAAAATTTGCTGCAAAATTTCTCCACTATGTCTTTCCATGTATTGATCGATCTTGTGGGTGTTATGGTGTACCATCTTCATGGGCAAGAGACTTAGACGACTTCTTGCAAACATAGGTCACCATTCCCGACATGAGGTTCTCTTTGGATGCTAAGTAACTTGGTGAGATATGAAATCCTTCTCACAAAGTGTTTACAGTCTTTGGGAAACTATCCATTTTCTTTGTTTAGCGAGTCTGCCACATTTAACAACGTAACAAACTGAGGTTGGTTCTGCAGAAGGTTGGCCATCTGTGGTAGAAGCTTTTTCTTGCTGAAATGTGTTGGATAAAACCTAATCTTCCTATTGGCTTGGTCATTCCATAGAGCTTTATGATTTGTTCTAGTTGTTGTAAAGACTCAGCTAACTCATATTGCATTTGCTACATATTCTTCAACAGATTGTATAGCATATTTATCTAAGGGCTAGCAGCCCCCTAGTTGACATCAAGCTATTTCTGCTGAGATACATTTTGGATTTAGCCAGAGCAGAGTTGTGCTTTTTTGCTGACTTCTTGACTTGGGTGGCATATTTTAGATTCATGCCTTTCTTATTAGGAAGTGCTATATTCAACTCCCCAGTGGAGTTGCCAAAATGTGAGAGGGTTTTTTGTTGCTATGCCACGTGCCATAATGAAATTGGTTAGAATGTTGACTAAGCTTTTGAGAGTAAGAGAGTTGAACCCAAAATTCAACCGAGGGCCCAAAAGCCGGCCCAAGGGCTAATGGGGCAGCTTCCTTGAAAGGCTTTGAATTGAGTCTGCCAGCCCCATATCAGCATGAATAGTAGCACTACAATCCAATGAAATAACTTGTGTTAGTCCAAGCCTAAAACAAAGGTCAAGTGGGGCTTCCATATCTTGTAAAGGACTTGAAATATAGATAATAGCTTGAAATAATTGTAATATAACTCAGATTTATTAAAGAGATATTAAATTATTAATAGTTTCATCAATAATTGATGTTTGCAAAAACATGAAAGTGCATTTGTTAGTTAAAGCCCAAAACAAGGATCAAATGACGGTTTTCCATATTTTGTAAAGGACTTGAACTCAAGATAATAATTTGATATAGTTGTAATATAACATAGATTTAATAAGAGGATAATACTTCGCTGAAGAACTAATGTCTGTCGGATTGCAGAACAGAATCTGCCATGACTGAGTTAAGAGGAGCAGTAGCAGAAGCAGGAAAATGGTTTAACATGACAGTTTTGTTAATAAAAGCCCAAAGCAACAATGGAACGAGACTTCCACTATTTCACAAGAGATTTGGACTTAACATATAACACCTTGAACCAAATGAACTTAAAATCATTAATGCATGGATTCATTATTGATATCTGCTGCAATAGAAAGAACTCTTTCTAATAAACTTGTAGAGACATAAAAGAGTTTGACTAAGCGGGAGAGAGTCATTCCTATGAAGCATGCATGGGGGATAAAATGGAAGTGTTTAGGCTTTTGATGTGTGAGTCTCAAGGTTGAAGAAGACCATGAGCTCAATATAGTATCTATGGTTGTCACCCAGATATCTGCCATGAGGCGCTTTTGGGGATATAAGTTTAGATCATGATGTTTTGGGTTTGGGTTGGTGTTTAGGGTTAAAGATCAAAGTTTTAAGGTTGAAGATGACCTTAGAACTCTCTGCTTGAGAAGATCAACTAGAGAGTGCTCTAGAGAAGAATAGTCTGATTACTGCTATAATGAGTTTTTAGACCATCCTTGTATTCTCAGTGGTGTTATGATTTGATCTGGTTGTAGGTAAGTCTTTAGTATAATGAAGATGATAAAAAAATGGTTAAGATTGTGATGTCTAAGATGATCTTTAAGGTGGTATTTAAGGGTCTCGTTTATAGATGGTTTTTGGTGGGAAATAAAGTCTCTTGATTTCCTTTAATCATGAGGTTTCAAATATCAAAGGGAAGACATAAGATTCCCTTGATAATGGGCTGGTTATGCATGTTTCTTTGCTTTGGTTTCCATGAAATAACAGCCATGCCTCCCACTAGGCATAGGGCAATTATTCCGGTGGAGTCCTAGGCCTATAAGACTAACTCTCCTCCTCCAAACCAAACTCCCTAAGTCTTACAAGTGGAGGAGTGAACCTATCACAGATCTGGGCTGTAGTGGTCACTCCTTCAGCCTTCATTGACTGGTTGTGTGATGATTAAGAAGATAAAATATGGTTTTCCATGCTGCCACGCATTACTGCCGCGTTTGGTGGCAAATGGTGGTCGGAGCTTCTGTCATGATTGCTATTCTGGTGACTAATGCATGGGTTGCAGAACCTATTGGCTTGAAGAAGATAAGCCATTAATGTTAGCTTGCTTGCTTTTAATGAGTCTAATGCAAAGGGGCTGATTGGCTATAGCAGTAAGTTCAGGTCATCAGAATCCTGCTGTGAAGCACCATGTCGGTGGCCATGATTTCCAGCCACACTTTGGACCAATGAATGAGCTTGCATGTCTCCAAAGTCTGAAATATATTAAATGGGGAAGAAGAGCACGTTACCCCATTGCTGTAAAAGTAAGAGAGAGAAACGTGGGCCCTATGAAGAGTTATTTTTTGTTTCAGCTTTAATTAAATGCCATTTTGACTTGTGAGACACATGGACAGGCTGTCCAAGCTAACCAAGGCTGAGTTAAGGCTTTGGGCTTGCACTTGGGCCCTTAGTTACTCATTAAATATCCTTCTTAGGTCCGAAATAGTGTGTTGTAGCTGGCAGCAGGAATAACTGGGTTGGGCTTCCAATTAGGCATGGCCAAGTGCTCCGTGGTGGGCCTAATTAATTCATTTAGTACTAGATTTTGAGGCCTATATCGACTGGGTTAGTGAGTAGCATTGATAAGTGGGCCAAACCTTCAAGTGATGCTTGCTGGGCTTAGCCGAAATTGCCTTATTTGAGCCCAATCAATTGGTAAGTGGGTCAATTCATTTTAGGGCCAAAAAAATGGGCATCTACAACCATCAGATATTCGCCTAGGCATTAGGAAAACACCTTGTCACCACTCACCACCATTCTCCTAATGAAATTTTAATAGTGTGAATGGTGTTTTTGTGCTGGTGCCACGTGTCACACCGAGGGAGATTATGACGTGAGCCTAAGCTTTGTGAAGAAGGAGTCGAATCCAAAATTCAACCGAGGGCCCAAAGGTCGGCCCAAGGGCTAATGGGGCAGCTTTCGTACATAGTTGAAAGCCAAAGCTATTGAAGCCCAAATAGATGAGAACAGTGATCAAGAAGGCTTGATAAGGCAATATTATTAACAATAAACCCAAAGGACAATTGTTGAACAAGGCCTTTCACTATTCCACAACTAGATCAAACTTGGAACATAATAACTTTAATCAAGACTTATGAAAATACACATTTTCTGCTTTCCTACTAACATCTACCATAAAGCAAGCAGTTAATGATGATGAATTTGTTGAGACTAAAATAGTTGACTTAGTGGGAGAGAGTCAATCTCATGAGACATGCATGAGGGTGAGGGGATGAAGTGTTTGAGCCTTTTATGGAGCTAGTTCAGTGGTGGTATGGTGCTATAATCTTAGCAAGATATTCTAGGATTTAGGCCCAGACATTTGCTATAGGGGTTTTTTCTGGAAAAGAAAGGAGTTAAGCTTGAATCTTAATCTCATTAAGTGGGATTGTGTTTCTAGGTCGGAATTGGAGTTTCCAGGTTGTGGATAACCTTAAAACTCCTAGTTTTGGGTTTCCACTAGAGAGTGCTCTAGAGGTGAACAAGTTAGCTCTCTTCTTAGAGAAAGTATTTCTCTTGTCTTGAGCTAATTGTGTTGATGATGATTAAAGATGCAATCAGGCCCTTTTTATAGGGGTCATTATGGTGGCTTAAGTTGATAGGGAAATCAGAACTCTGATTTCCCCATAAACCAATAGACTTCAAAATTTAACCATAAATGGTATCTCTTCTAAGGATGAGTTTGAAACCATTCCATAAATGGAAATAGGCATGGCTTTTCCTTAATTTCGGGACAAGGCTTCCTCTGCCTTTGAAATGGTTTATCAGAGGCATTAAATGCTTGATTGGTTGGTTTTGGTGAAAGGTTATGTCATGCTTGCTCTATGGACTTTGGCTCCCATAAGCTAGCCACTATGTCTCCCAGCAGACTGAGTGCCAGCTGCTTGGTGATTACCAAGGCCTTGGGACTCACTCCCCTCCTCCAAACCACACTCCTAAAGTCTCAAAATCATAGAGGAGTAGTACCCTCACAAGTCTAGGTCGTGGGGCTACTCCCTGAGTCCTTTTCGGACTAAGATGGGTATGGGTTGTGGGTTGGCATCTCGTTTTCCAAGTCCCTGTGTGTCTTAGCTATACCCAATGGTCTATGGTGCTGTTGCCCAGAGGTCTGCCGTAAGCATAGTGTCGAAATCCATGATTTCTAGTGAAATAGAGAGCTATGGTGAGCTGGTGATGGTAGAACGGCTTGAAGAGGCCTAAGGAAGGAGGAGATGGCTGCCTCTGGTACGTGTAGGGGGTAGGAGAACATTGTTCTCCTCTACTGTGATGAAAAGATAACATGTCGTGGGTCCCACTAGCAGCAGATCTTGAGCCACTAACTAGACAGTTAGTTATTCTGGCCTTTGGGGCCCACAGACAGACTGTCTAGGGCTGGGTTAGGAGTATTGGGTTCTCTACTATTGGGCTCCAGCTATTTCTTTAGCCAATAGCATTTAAGCCCAATAGTTGTAATATTGATGTATTTGGGCTAAAAGGCCCACATGGATCCTCTTTGGGCTTTGAACAGTGCCGAAATGCTAATAAGTCCGAATGGCTTATTGGACACGAAACAGGGTACTTTTGTAGGCTGAGCTCAATGGATCACTCTTGGAAGTATTTCAATCAAGCCCAATTAATTACTGGGGGCCCATTCGGGTATGGATTTAAAAAATGGGCATGTACAAATTAAACATCAATGAGATCTTTTGCTCTTTCATCCTCATCTTCTGCTTTTGTTGTTGCCTTTTGCTCTTTACAAAAGGTTAAGAACAAAGTCTCTATATATAATATGACAATATATACAACCTCTTTTTCAAAGAATTTGAGCCAGATTTTCAAGCTTATACTACTTCATAATCGAAATAGTTGATGAGAAGTAATCCACTTCATTTTGGGTGACGCAAGAGCCATGCGTTTCATATTCATGTTTGCAAAATATGTCATTTCTTTCTCTCATTTTTATTTACTAGCTTTTTTAGGTTCGGCCAAAGATAATCCAAATTGTTCACAAAGTATACGTCTTTCTGCCAAATAATAAAATAAAAAAAAAAAATTTTAAAAAAAAAAAAAAAGAAGAAAGGAAAAGAAACAGTATTAACAATCACGAAACTAATTAAAATAATAATAACATGCTTGATTTATTATTGAACCTCACTTACATACACTTTCTTGTTCGTATATTTCTTAGAATGTGCAGAACCTGTGCAGTTAAAACTTGCACGATTATTCAGCTGGGGGGGCGGGGAGGGGGAATGGGGGGAATACATGTAACACCCTTGTTGCAGAGACTTTGTATTCAAAGTTTGGATTTTTTTTTTAGTAAAACACAACAATATACTCATATGGGCTACACTTGCTTCACTATAGTTGACCACATTAGCTATAAATGGGTTTTGCACTTTTTATTGAAGAGAAGTTTTCTTGTACTTATTGTTGGTTTGGAGTATGCATCTTAGAGGAAGGTCTTGGCTACAGCTTTCCTTTTTTATATCATATTTCAATTTTATCTTCATTTTTATTTTATTTTTCTTCTTGTTTGATGGTGTTCAAGAGCGCCTTGCATATGAAACATTTGCATTCAAAGTAGTGTTTGCTATTGTGAGATGCCGCGTTGGTCACCTCTTCTTCTTCAAAGGGTTGTTCATATTCTCAAACCTTTTTAGGGTTAGGAACAGAGGAACAAGGAGTCGCCATTTGGTTTATTGGTCCAAGAACCATAAATATGACTTCATGTACAAAAGGATTAGTCTTCAGCTAGGTCTAGAGTTAAGATACGTCTTGGGAAGGTATTAGGCACCCAAAAACGCCCAACCTAATGGTTGACCTTCCTCTATATTACTTGATATCTTTAAAAGAGTTTATTGAAGAATCTCTAATCATACAAAAGCACATAAACCTAGTTCTATCACAATCAAGAGGCAAACAAAGCATGGCATAATGTTCATGTTGAATATGAGTAAAGAAACCTCACCTTGAATCCAACTCTCACCAAATTATGGGGTTCATCCCCACAACAACATATGTCATATTTCTATTCTAGAACACATATTAATTAATAAATAAACAAACATGGCATAGCTCATTGGAGCGTGATCAAACATGCAATTTGAATAAAGATTTAGTTATTCTAACTAAACCTAGAAAACGGTAAGATAAACAAACATTCATGGAGGTTGGTATGGCCTATTGAGGAGATCCATACCTAGCCTCTAGGGAGCTTACAACAAGCTAATAGATTATCACCAGTCTCTCAGACTTGATCTCTTTGACAAAATTGTGTGTTGATCTTCAACAAGAAAGGCTTTGAATGCCTAGGTTTGTGATTGGAGTTTCGTGAGAAAGGGGCTATCCTTCTAGTACTTCAACTAGAGAATAACTACTTGCTCAAGAACTCTTCCTCACTACCTTCTTCTAGGCAGGGCTTTGCTCCTCTAAGACTACTTCTTCTCTCTTTAATTCTATGCTTCTACTTCAGTAGGGCTTCGCTACTTTAGGACTACTTCTTCCTAACTCTCTCTATTCTACTATACTAGTGCTTCTTGGAATTTTCAGTGTTTCTGTGGAAACTTTCCGGGATGATTTGTTTGTGAGGTATGGAGCTCATTTTAGGGTTTGCTTGAAAAAGGGGTAAACTGACCTGTTGCCACAAGAATCAGCCAGTCTCCACGAATTAGGGTTTCTGCTTGGTGGCACTGGTGCACGCCTCTTCACTACAGACGTGCGCCACCTTTAAAGGGGCACATGCCTATTAGGTTAAAAGGCAACTTCTCAAACTCATTTTCTAGAACTTTTCAGGTGGATTTCAACACACATTCACTTATGAGAGATCTTAAATTATCATCTCTGAAACCAGGGACCATGAGTATCAACCGGTACAAATTGGGGTGTCTATAGTACCCCTCTTTCGACTTAGTTGCTTTTAAGCATCGAAGATCGAAAGCCAATAGACGAAACCATTTGTAGGTCGATGCTCATGAGTCCACACACTCACGCGTCACAAAAATAAAATAAAAGGTCCTTGGAGGACAAAACTGTTAGGGATTTAAAGTAGAAGGAAAACCACTGAGGGTAATATCTGTGAAAGTTCTGTTTGAGGAGACATGGTAAAAATCCTCTGGGGAATGAAAATGTAAAGCCACTACGGGAAAAATCTGTGAAAGTTCTCTCTCGAAGAGGCATGATAAAAATCTTCTGGGGTTAAAATTGGAAAGCAATTGAGGGAAAAATCCATGATAGTTCTCTCTCGAAGAGACACGGTAAAAATCCTCTGGGAATGAAAATGAAAGAAAGCCACTGAGGGCAAAACCCATGAAAATTTTAGACAGGGTGTATGTTACAAATAAGATGGAATACGTACCTTCCTCTTACTTCACTGATATGGGCACCTTCGTACTTACTTGTTTGAGATTCTTTTCCAAGACGCTTCAGTCTTTAGACTTTTGATTGACTATTTTGAGACTTCTTACCCTTTCCAAGATCTCAAACGGTCCCACGTACCTAGGGCTTAACTTTCCCTTTTTACCAAACCTCATAACTCCTTTCATTGGTGCCACTCATATGAAAACCATGTCTCCTATTTCAAACTCCAAGTCTTTTCTTCGTCTATCAGCATAACTCTTTTGCCTGCTTTGAGCTACACGCAATCTTTCCCGAATTAATTCTATTTTTTCACAAGTCCTTAGAACAATCTCAGGACCCAATATCTTCCTCTCACCAACCTCATCCCAACAGATTGAAGACCTACACCTTCTTCCATATAAAGCCTCATAAGGCACCATTCCAATACTTGCTTGATAGCTATTATTATAAGCAAACTCCACTAAGGTCAAATGATCAATCCAGCTACCTTTGAAGTCTAAGACACAAGCTCTTAACATGTCTTCTAAGATCTGGATAGTCCTCTGAGACTGTCCGTCTATTTAAGGGTGGAAAGCAATACTAAAGTTCAACTTAGTACCTAGTGCCTTATGCAAGCTACCCCAGAACCGTGAAGTAAATTGCAAATCTCTATCAGAAACAATAGAAACTGGCACCCCATGCAACCTCACAATCTCGTTAACATATTTCTCTACAAGTTGTCAAGAGAGTAGTTCATTCGGATTCGAATAAAGTGGGCAGATTTAGTCAATCGATCCACCACCACCCAAATAGCATCATGGTTCTTAGATGTCCTTGGTAACCCACACACAAAATCCATAGAGATATTTTCCCACTTCCACTCAGGTATAGGCAATGGTTGCAACAACCCTGAGGGCCTTTGGTGTTCCACTTTAACTTGTTGGCAAGTTAAGCATTGTTCCACAAAATGAGCTACCTCTCTGTTCATGTTATTCCACCAATAAACTTCTCAAAGATCACGATACATCTTGGTACTACCCGGATGAACTATGTAAGGAGAATGGTGTGCTTCCTCCAAAATCTCCCTTTTGATTGCTGAATCCTTAGGCACACAAAGTCTATCACCAAACCTCAAAGCACTATCATTGGAGATATTAAATTCAAGCCTATTTCCGCCACGCACTTCTTCCATGATTTTCATCAACTGTGGATCACAACCTTGAGAAGCATTAATTTTCTCAATTAAAGTTGGTTGTACACTCAAACTAGCCAAATAAGATTGGGAGCTACTGATCACAACCTCAACTCCAAGTCCCTCTAGATCAATAATGATATGCTTCTGAGTAGTTAATAATGTGGTTGAGAAGCCATAGGACTTTCGACTGAGTGCATTTGCTACAACATTGGCCTTACCAGGATGATAATTAATTGAGCAATCATAGTCCTTAATCAACTCAAGCCATCTCCATTGTCTCATATTCAACTCCTTCTGAGAAGAGACATACTTTAGGCTCTTATGGTCTATGTATATTTCACACCTCTCGCCATACAAGTAATGCCTCCATATTTTTAATGCAAAAACAACAGCAACCAATTCTAGATCATTTGTTGGATAATTCTATTCATAACTCTTTAATTGTTAGGAGGCATAAGCAACCACCTTGCCATGTTGCATTAGTACACAACCAAGTCCCTTGTGGGACGCATCACTATATATAAAAAAACCACTAGAACTCGAAGGACTAGTCGATACCAAAGCAGAAACCAACCATTGCTTCAACTCCTGGAAACTCCTTTCACATTCATTTGTCCATTCAAACTTTTCATTTTTCCGAGTCAAACGAGTCAAAGGAGTTGCTATACGGGAAAATCCTTCCACAAACCTTCTGTAATAACCTACAAGACCCAAGAAACTCCTGACCTCACTCACATTAGTCGGTTTAACCCAATTGACCACAGCTTCAATCTTGCTAGGATCCACAGTAATCCCATCCCTAGAGATCACATGCCCTAAGAACACCACATGATCCATCTAGAATTCACACTTCTTCAATTTAGCAAACAACTTCCTGTCCCTTAGAATTTGCAACACAATTCTTAAATGCTCCTCATGCTCTTCCTGGCTTTTAGACTAAACCAAGATATCATCAATAAACACAATAACAAAACTATCCAGGTACTCATGAAATACCCTTTTCATCAAATCCATGAAAACAACTGGCGCATTACTCAGACCAAAAGGCATCACTAAGAACTCATAATGACCATACCTAGTCCGAAAAGCTGTCTTTGGTATGTCTTCCTCCTTAACCCTCAACTGATGATAACTTGATCTCAAGTCAACCTTGGAGAAAACTTCAGAGCCTCAAAGTTGATCAAACAAATCATCAATTTGTGGCAAGGGACACTTGTTTCTTATGGTTACCTTATTCAACTCCCTATAATCAATGCACAACCTCATGCTACCATCCTTCCTTTTAACAAACAATACCGGTGCACCCCAAGGGGAAGCACTGGGCCGAACAAAACCTTTGTCTAGCAAGTCTTGCAACTATTCCTTCAACTCCATGAGTTCAGCAGGAGCCATTCTATATGGTGCCTTGGAAATTGGACCAGTTCCAGGAACTAGGTCAATAGTAAACTCAACCTCTCTCTTAGGGTTAATCCAAGTAAGTCTTCTGAGAACACATCTGGAAATTCTTTCACTACCGAAATATCTTCGATCTTTAGTGTTGTTTCCTCACTCTTTAACACATAAACCAGGAACCCCTTACAACCCTTCCTAAGCAATCGCTTTGCTTGTATAGCTGAAACTAGTGGAGGTGGTCTGACCAGACAATCTCCTTCAAATACAAATTCAGCTTGACCAGGAATTCTAAACACCATTTTCTTTCCAAAACAGTCAATGGAAGCATGGAAGATAGATAACCAATCCATCCCTAATATTAGGTCAAATTCATACATATCCAGCAACACAAAATTTGCTTCTAATTCTCTCCTAGAGACTAGAACATTACATGATTTGTACACTTTATCCATACACATTACATGTTTGGAAGGTGTATCAACAGACAATTTGAAATCAAGAGTCTCGGGTATCATATTTAATCTCTGAGCGAAACCATGAGAGATGAAATAATGTGTTGAACCAGAATCGAATAACACTTGAGCATGTTGATTACTAATAACAAGCGTACCTGACACCACAGATGGGGATGTCTCAACATCTTGCTTAGTTAAAGCAAAGACTCGACCTGCCACTTTGGATTTTTGTTGATTCCTATTTGCTTTGTATGTCTACTCATTTTGCTACTTTGGACAATCCTTGATGAAATGTCCAGTCTTGCCACATTTAAAGCATGCTCCAGTCTCCAAGTAACATGTCCCACTATGATTCTTTCCACATCTTAGACAAGCTTGATGAGTCTTCTTGCTTGAGTTAGATACCCCATGTTTTTTGAATGAACCACCACTAGACTTTCCCTTTAGGAAATTACCCGACTTTGGCTTCCTTTCTTCATCATTTGTCTTCAAGAGGCATTTGCAATTCCTTTCTGCTATAAGTGCTTGATCCACCACTTCTGCATATGTTTCCAATTTGAACATGCAAACTGGTCCCTGAATTTCTTCCTTTAAGCCCCTCTCAAAATGTCTAGCCTTCCTTACTTCTATGTCTACCATGTGTGGAGCAAAACATGATAACTCAGCAAACTTACGCTCATACTCGTACACTGACTGTTTCCCTTGCTCTATGCGAATGAACTCAGCTTCTTTTTGGAGCCTCAAGCTGTCAGGAAAGTAGCTTTTTTGGAAGAGGTCCACAAATTGCTACCAAGATACAACTCCTCCCTCATGTGTCCTCTTTGTAGATTCCCGCCACTCTAGTGCATCACCCTTCAACATAAAGACTACAAGGGTAATTTGCTGCTCATCTCTAACATTCATCGCCTTGAAGAGCCTATCTAGTTCCTTAAGCTAGTTGTCAACCTCCAGTGGATCTTTTGAACCCTTAAAACTAGGAGGATCAAGCTTTCTAAATTTCTCTAAAGCACTCATCGGGTTGGTTGCTCCAACCTAATGTTGTACAACCTCGGTCAAACCACTTATTGCTTGGATAATAGTCTGAAGGATATCAGATGTTCCCTCAATGCTTGGTAGACCGTTCCCTGAGTTCTTTCTTGGTGGAGCCATCTATGCAGTACAATAGGGTAGTATAAGTAAAAATTTAGATAACCCCAAATTATAAATCAAGCATACTAATAATACAACAAACTTTCTATATACTATAACAAAAAACGGCAAAAGGTCAAATCACTTTACCACTAAAGTTATTGACAAAACTTATACTCTTGTTCTAAGAGTCCTCAAGATTAAACCTATGAGTCTACAGAATCTTAAACCTATGCTCTGATACCACAACTGTCACGACCCGAACCCAAACCAAGGATTTAGGTATATGACTTGACATATTTAACACTAAGCTTAGCATAGTAGTAATAGAACAAGAGATTTAAACCTGTAACTTAGAGAAAACTAACAACCAAAAATGGAGCAAAGCAGAACTAGATATCCATAATATAACCAATCAGAAATATCATTCTAATACTCCAAAAACCATAATTCTCCTGATAAAAATATCCCATCCTGAAACACAATAAATAAGCCTTAAACTATATCCTGAACATCGTAAAATTAACGAGTTTACAATCCTTAATAAAATTTAGAACAATAAAACCAATCTACTAACATTTCTCTCTAATATAACATAGTCTTCACTTCACAGCTCCAATAGTCACCAACTAGTTAGATTCAAAGACTCCACTGCACTAATCTGAAAAGTGGGGAAGGGAAGGGGGTGAGCTTGATTGCTCAATAAGAGACCACATCACACGACATTCCCAAATAAAAATATGTATTGCTTAAATAATATATTTGCTTTACAAAACATTCACCAACAGTATGAATGATTATTCAGTATAGACAGTACATTGAAAATTGCATAGTTTCTAGAAATAGATAATTATTCTTATAAAACTTTGTCAAATTCAATAAGCAATGATAACAATACAATGGCTCCGAAGAGCAACAATACAATACACCACACCACAATATACAATACCTCGGCCGAAGGCCAACACTTAACCCTGTGTTGATATAGGTTGCAGACAGTCTAGCTGACCATTTGAAAACATTTTTACTTTTCTTAAAGACTTCATAAATACAATTTATATAATACAATAATCAGTATAAGGAACAAACAATGATTTAAAATTATAAGTTTCACTCTTTGAAATCTATATATATATATATATATATATATATATATATATATATATATATATTGAGAGATGTCATGATCCGAAGTCCACTTACCTTGAATAGCCAAGGCCAAGTTTTGCCTCCAATGTCTAGGGCGATATCAACTAGAACCTAAAGAAAGATTAGATTACCCAATAAGGATAGGTATAATACTTAACTATCAATCTAAGCGAAGATAAAACTCTAAGGAACATATAAGGATTTAATATTGATACCTAATTAATCCAGTTCTCAATTTTCTGCTAAACTATTTAAACTCATTAAAGCGGGCCCTAAAAATATAACATAACAGTACCTAAAACTATAACATGGCAATGCCTAAATATTGTTTTAAATTCCATCAAAACTCCTTTAATATTTAACCACCCACACTACCAGTATTTATTTATAACCAAACTAATATATATACCTTACATTAGCCACCAAACGGAATCCATATAATTATTGTATCAACCTACAATTCAAAACAAGCCTAATACTTCAACCTCTTATAAAACCCAAATGAAATTATTTTGTATCTGCTTTACTGTTGACATTGTGAAATCTTTGTTATTATATACATGGATTTACGGTAACTTATATATATACATTCAAATATAATATCCCTGCTTCCTAGATATCACTAGTTCATTAGCCTAGAATTATACATATATACATTCTAATATATTACATGTTTCTACATTGAATCATGTTGATAGCCTCCATATGCATATTTCATCCCCTTAGGATTATAGCAATGAATCAACGTGATATGTATATACTATAATATGTAACTCTAGTGACTTACCTTCGATGCCAGAGAATAGGGCTCAACAAAAGCTAGAGAAGCAAACTAATTCTAATGGAATGGAGGTCTCTTTACGTGTAAACACTAAATAATGAGGGGAAGATGTATATATATATATATATATGTACACGGCAATCTTAGCTAGGGTTTAGACCAATTTACTATAATAACCCTACTTAATATACTTATTGTCTAATTAACCCCTCCAAAATAAATAACTCTTATTTAAATTATTTTCTATAATATCCAATCCAATTTAGCCTACTATTGGGCCTATTTATACAACTTCTAAATTAAATTCTAACTATGTGTTGAAACTTAACCGGTTGAACAATACTAATTATGTTAAAAAATTTGGGGCGTTATATGGGGACTTGGAAAACAAGATGTGAACCCACAACCCATGCCCATTTCAGTCCGAAAAGGACTCAGGGAGTACCCCACGGCCCAGACCCATGAGGGTACTACTCCCCTCCGTTGTTGAGACTTTAGGAGTGTGGTTTGGAGGAGGGGAGTGAGTCCCAAGGCCTTGGTAACCACAAGTCAGCTAGCACTAAGTCTGCTGGGAGACATGGTGGCTAGCTTGTGGAAACCAAAGTCCATAGAGCATGCATGACACTACCCTTCACTAAAACCAACCAATCAATAATGCCTCTGATCAACCATTTTTAGGCAGAGGAAGCTTTGCCCCGAAATTAAGGAGAAGCCATGCCTATTTCCATTTATGGAATGGTTTCAAACTCACCCTTAGAAAGAATAACATTTATGGTTAAGTTTTGAAGTCTATTGGCTTAAGGGGAAATGAGAAGTATGATTTCCCCATCAATTTAAACAACCCTAATGACCCCTATAAAAGGGCCTGATTGCATCCTTAATCATCATCAACACAATTAGCTCAAGAACAAGACAATGACTTGCCCTAAGAAAAGGCTAATTTGTTCATCTCTAGAGCACTCTCTAGTAGAAACCGAAATAGGAGTTCTGAGGTTATCTTCAACCTTGAAGCGCCAATCTTCACCTAGAAACACAACCTCACTTGAAAAGACTAAGATTTACGCTTAACTCCCAGAAACTGCCTAGCAGTAGATGTCTAGACTCTTTTTTCTCTCAAAAAACCCCCGTAGCAAATGTCCGGGCCCAAATCCTAGAATGTCTTACCAAGATCATAACACCTTCCCACCCCTAAACTAGCTCCATAAAAGGCCCAAACACTTCATCCCCTCACCTTCATGCATGTCTCATGGGATTGACTCTCTCCCACAAAGTCAACTCCTTTTAGTCTTAATAAATCCATTATTGTTAACTGTTTGCTTTACAACAGATGTTAGTAGGAAAGTGAGAAATACATATTTTCACAAGTCTTGATTAAAATTGTTATGTTCCAAGTCTGATCCAATCGTGGAATAGTGAAAGGCCTTATTCAATAATTGTTCTTTGGGCTTTTATTAATAATATTGTTTCATTTAGCCTTCCTAGTCGCTGTCCTTGTTTACTTGGGTTTTGATAGCTTTGGCCTTCAACTATGTATGGAAGCTACCCCATTAGCCCTTGGGCCAACCTTTAGGCCTTTGGTTGAATTTTGGGTTCGACTCCCTCTTCATAAAACTTAAGCCTACATCATCATCGCCTTCGGTGCGACACGTGGCACTAGCACAAAAACACCCTTCACATTTTGGTGACTCCACTGGGGAGTCGAGATTAGCACTTCCAAAAAAGAAAGCTAGAGCTCAAGAATCATTCCTCCTAGGCTCAGACCAAGAGAAGGCCAAGAGGAAGTCTCAGTTCATACAGAGAACTCTCGAGCCGAATCTGCAACCAATGCACAAGGACAAGATCCACCACCACCTCCTGTTAATCCAAACGGGTAAGCATTGCCAATGAACCTGATGCTAGAGCTTATACAGGGCTTGTAGCAGACTCAAGGCGAGCTGGCAGAAGGTGTCAAGCAACTCAGAGAAAGAGATGCCGGTGTGAAGGTTAACCCTTAAAATGAAAGGGAAAACTAGGAAAAACCGCATCAAGACTCGAGTTCCCAATAAGGAAACTATCTTTGTGACAATGTCTTATTTAGCAGATTTGCTCAAGTAAGAAAGAGAGAAGAATCCAGAAGAGCCTAGGCACTTCGTGAGAAGGCCTCCTTATCCCACCGAGCTATTGAAGCAACCTTTCCTTGAGAAGTACATTGTGCCAACTTTCTCACTCTTTGACGATCATAGGAGTGCTCTTGTACACATTAGCAAGTTCATAGACTCAATGGGGGCTTACGTCGGCAATGGTGATCTATGCCTATGTGAGTTCTCCAAGTCTCTTAACGATAGAGCTTACACCACCTTGACTCCCAGGTCCGTAAAATCATGGGAAGACATGGTTGAGCTATTTTGTGGAAAGTATTCCCAATTGGAAGAGAAAATTACTCGTGTCAACCTGCATAGCACAAAGCAAGCAAGCGAAGAAGACTTGCTGCACTACAAACACCATTTTCGTGACATATCCTTGGATTGTTATGCGAACTATGAAGAAAGTGAGTTGGTAAGAGTTTGCATAGACAACATGCTGCCCAAGTTTCGAGCTCACCTCGAAAATCTCGATATTTCAAGATTTGCACAACTCCTCCAAAAGTCTCGGAAGATGGCATTATCAGTCAAGCTACGTACCGAGAAGCCTAGGGAAAAGAAAAATCAACCACAAGTTCTCACGATGTCCACCGCAAACAATAAGCAAAAGAAGTCCACCAAAAAGACCTTCGAGGAGCCACCACCTCCGGTTCCTTATAACACGGAAGAAATGATAGCTATTCTTGATAAGTGGGTGGCAGATGGTATAGATAAGCTCCCGGAAGCTCAAAAAAAAGCAACTGATGTGGACAAGAAGAACCCGAAGTTCTGTCGCTTTCATCAGTATGTCCATCACTCTACAGTAGATTGTTGGACCTATTGCAGGAAATTCCATGAGAAGATCCGAGGTGGAACCTTGGATCTCCCTCAAGCATAGCAAAAGGTACATACCGACCCCTTTCTCAAACATAAAGACAAAGCTTTGGTTTCGGTTGTTATTCATGGAAATGCTAGCGATGTGGATATGGATGAACACGCCGCCGTGAGCACCACCATGACACCTACAGCCATCAATACATTGCAAAGGAATCCCATGTTTCGATCTCTCTTCAACCAGTTAGGGTTGAACCCAGAAGCTCACACAGTAGCTGCTGAGGCAATTATGTCAATAGCAACAAGATCTGGGGCTCACTGCTTTAAAGCAGAAACGCATGCCAGCCGCGCTTTCCTAGAAACAACCAATGCAATAACATTTACGGATGAGGATATGGACGTCCAATATCCAGATCATCAGCATCCTCTCTACCTCTCAGCCACAATCAATGAGGTGCAAGTGAGACGTGCTTTGGTAGATACCAGTTCTTGTATCAACCTCATTCCCTTAAGTACTCTCTAAGCAGCAGAAATCTCTAAAAAAAGGATCCAAGGAGCACCTATGGAAGTAAAAGGCTTCGGTGGTATTGGTGAGTATACTAAGGGGCACATCCAACTTGTCTTGAAAGTCGGCCCTATCGTAGCTTTAACACGATTTCATGTCGTGGATTCTGTGGTTCCTTACCACATACTGCTAGGAAGGCCTTGGTTGCAGAAGCATCAGCTCATTTTCTCCACGTACCATCAGTGCGTGAAAGGAAGACTTAATGGAAAGCCCATCTGAATAGCAACCAACCCCGCACCTTTCGACGAATCCGAATCCCATTTTGTTGAGGCAGCCCTTTACGATGAAGTTACTCTCGCGGGGGAAGCATCACTTACTAAACCTATTGGAATCCCATTACCCAAATGGGAAGAAATAAAAGATACACTAGATGTAGATTTGAGAGATCTGTTAGAACAGAAAAGGAAGCGCAGGGAAGAAAACAGCACCAACAAGAGTTAGTCACAGTGTGTGCGCTTCTGTGTACCGGATGGGCGCACTGTTTACTGCCTATGAAGGTATGCGAGGGCCAATTATCCCCAACAGGAGGCCCTCAAACCAGGAGAGGGTGTCTTGCAGCCCTCATGTCTTACAGTGAATGAAGCAAACAGTCTAGAATCTACAAATGCAGCTATAGAGGAATCTGCCGTAGCAGATCCCGAAATTTCTACAAAGGAGGAACTCGAGGTAATCGATTTAAGCTCTGATCTCAATATACATAAACCCGTTTCTATTAGTGCATAGTTATTAGTTGAAGAAAGAGCACATTTGGTGGTGTTATTGAAAGAATATCAAGACGTTTTTGCTTGGCAATACGATGAAATGCCCGGGATAGACCCAGAACTGGTTTTACATTTAACTGGTTTCCCATTCTTTAAATGTAAAACCAGGCACTAAGCCAGTGGTACAGCCTATAAGGATCTTCCATCCAGAGGTCGAAGCTTAAATCACTCAAGAAGTAAAGAAGTTATTTTCAGTTGGTTTTATCAAGCCAATACAACATCCACGGTGGTTATCCAATATACTCCTTGTGAAGAAGAAGAATGGCCAAATACGGTGTTGTGTGGATTTTCGTAATCTCAACAAAGCGTGTCTCAAGGATGAATTCTCGCTGCCTAACATGGATCTTTTGATTGATTCCGCTGTAGGTCATGCTATGTTTTCTTTTATGGATGGTTTCAGCGATTATAGTCAAATCCTCATGTCTCCGAAAGACACCGAGAAAATTGCATTGCGCACACCTATTAGGAATTTCTACTACACCATTATGCCATTTGGTCTCAAGAATGCTGGAGCCACATATCAAAGAACCATCACAGCCATGTTTCATGACATGATGCATCGTGAAATTGAAGATTATGTTGATGATATTGTGGTGAAGTCCAAAAAGAGGGAGGATCATTTTGGCTTTTTGAAGAAAGTATTCGAAAGATGTTGGCTTTATAAGCTCAAGATGAATCCCCTCAAGTGTGCATTTAGAGTTTCAACCGGCAAGTTTTTAGGTTTCTTAGTGCACCAACACGGTATCAATGTTGATCCAACAAGGGCATCTGTCATAGCCACTATAAAGCCGCCAACCATACACAAAGAGCTGAAGAGTTTCATAGGGAAGCTATCATACATAAGAAGGTTCATACCCGGCCTTGCTACTGTAACTTCAAATTTTGCTCCACTCTTGAAGAAGGGAGCCATGTTCCATTGGTCTATCGAATGCCAACAAGCCTTCGAAAAGGTACAAAACATCATGACTAAACTCCCTAATGTTTGTGCACCTATTTTTGGAAAACCTATACAGCTTTATTTAGTTTCCAATAGTCAAGCAATTGGGGCTTTGATAGCCCTAGAAGATGATAGTGGGGTTGAGCAACCCGTTTATTATGTTAGCCATGCTCTCAAGGATGCCAAAAGCCAATACTTCAGGGCTGAGCGATCTTGCTTAGCTCTAATCTATGCTTCCCAATGACTCTGACACTATTTCTTAGCTCACAAGGTTCAATTCATGACAAAATCTCATCCTATCAGAAGTTTGCTGCAACGGCCTGTGTTGTCTGGCAAACTTGCACAGTGGCTTCTACAATTGTCACAATATGAGATGGTTACCGAGACACCAACAGCGATCAAAAGTCAAGCCATTACAGATTTATTAGCCCAATTTCCTGGAGAGGACAATTCATCCATTTCAGATGAAGTACCGAGAGAAATTGATGGAGTGTTTCTAGCAGACTTGACAAATTCTATTTGGACCTTGAGGTTTGATGGTTCATCAACTGCTGCATCAAGTGGAGCTAGGATTGTTCTCTATAAAGGTAACAGGGAAGCTATGACTAAGTCCTTCAAGCTTGATTTCCCATGTTCTAACAATGCAATGGAGTACGAAGCTTATCTTGTCAAATTGGCAATAGCATATGAAATGGGGATCAAACATTTGAGAGTTATTGACAATTCCAACCTTGTGTTTTGTCAAGCCCAAGGAGAGTTTCCACTCAAGGAGCCATCCTTGGCACCTTATCGAGCTTTGGCACAAAAATTGGAAGCAAAGTTCAGCACCTTTGAAATAGACCATGCACAAAGGAATGAGAATCGATATGCAGATGCTCTCGCCACTTTAAGGTCTTGAATGGCCTTTGAAGGCCAAGAGATGGATATCACCATCCGCAAGAAGATGGAGCCTATCATTGAATTGTTGAAGGAAGAATTTGAAGAGTTGCCCCTTGACCGAGAAGATTGGCGAGCACCGATCAAGGCCAAGCTCATGTCCTCTGCTGTTGTAGAAGATTTAATGGAAATCAAGGATTACACCTTGATATCTGGAGATCTCTACTAAAGGCTACCCAGAGGAGTCTTAGCACGATACATCAATATGCAAGAGGCAAGAAAAAAGTTGCTAGAAGTCCATGAAAAAACTTGTGAAGACGGGGAAACAATCAGCCTCTACTGCAGACTTAAATGGCTGGGATATTTCTGGCTGAACATGAGCGCAGAAACAGAAGACTTGCAGAGCCAATGTCCAACTTGCCAACTCCATTACAACAATGAAGAGGTATGTGCGACTTTTATTTCTACTGATTGGCTGACTTCATTTCTAAAGTATTTGCTTGAAGGAATTTTGCAATCAAACGCCAAGGATGTTTACCACCTAAAGAGGCTAGCCTTGAGGTATTTTGTAAAGGGGGGAATCCTCTTTCGGAAAGGTTTTCATGGAGAACCACTTAGATGTCTCAGCTTGTCCGATTCTCAAATGGTTATGAGAGAGACTCATGCGAGAGAATGTGGAGAGCATCAAGGAAAAAAGAGGCTTTACCAACATTTGCTCACACTTGGTTACTATTGGCCCACAATGAAGAAGGATACGTTGGATTTCGTGAAGACGTGCCACACTTGTCAAGTCCAAGCCAACTTAGTCCATACCCACCCAACTAGTCTCCAAAACATGGCTACACCTTAGCCCCATCAATCTGTCCTTCAGTGGACATATTTTGATTCTTATGGCTACCAAATACTTCACGAAATGGGTGGAAGCCATCCCACTTCGAAAAACAACAGGTGTTGCTGTGGCGAACTTCATCCAAGAGCATATAATCACCTGTTTTGGCATACATACAAGCTCATTAGTGACAATGGTACTCCGTTCATAAACAAGGATGTGCAAGAGGTGTTAGAACATTACCAAATCAAGCGTCGACATTCCACACCTTACTACCCTCAAGGAAATGGGCAAGTCGAAGCTACAAATCAAATGCTATTGAGGATCTTGAGTAAGATGGTGTTTGACTATGGAAACGACTAGAAAACCCATCTGGCAAATGTCCTATGGGCATACCGAAGTTCACCTAAGACAGCAACGGGTTTTACCCTTTTTTCACTTGTGTATGGCACCGATACTATTTCTCCCACTGAATCAGTTGTGCCCAGCCCACGAGTGATGCAAGGAAACGAGTTAGAGGTAAATGCCAACATGTGTGCTGAAGCAAGAGCATCAGACTTGGAAGGGTTAAACGAGGCAAGGGAATTGGCTAAAGCAAGAAGCCAAAGGAATTATCAAAAAATAGCTAATGTCTACAGCAAAGCCCTTCGGGTCCGAGTCTTTGCGGAAGGACAAATGGTTTTGAAAGCCGTGGAATTTGTGACAAAGGGACTTCCCTTGCCATCCAAGTTCTCTCCAAATTGGGAAGGACCATACATTTTCCGAGAAGCACATGAAAGTGGCTATTACAAGCTGTCTAAGTTTGATGGAACCATCCTAACAGATCCTATCAATGGAAAGTAGCTAAAGCACTATTACTCTTAAGATACATTCCAGTAAATATGCATTATGTATCTTTTCCTTTTGAAATAATTTGTAAGCATTTTGTGCTACACCAAGAGTAATAGGAAGTATGCACATCCTTTTTTGTATCCCAAACATTATGTCTACCCTTTTGTGCGATTCTATTTAAGCAAGCAAGTATGACAAAGAAGTTGGATTTCATTACCATAAATTAGCATACTTAGCAAATATGTACAAAATGAGACCAAGTTTCAAGTCAAAGCCTATACACGGCTGATACATCACCAAAAAGCAACAAAAGGAGGAAAGTGATAAATGTTACATTTATACAAGCAAGCCATAAAGGGCAGACTCAGCACAAGATTCTGCAGAAACTCCTCTGGCAGATACCAAATGCCAAGGGTCTGGTGCAACAACACTCAAAGAATTCCTTAACGCAACGGCTCTTGCCTCCACTGCCATCAATTTGTCCAATATCTTCCTACTAAACATGTCGTGAGCCAACCTCCACAAGTAGTCAAGGATAAAGTTAAGCTTGAAGCCTTCTCTTGTGAGTTCTTGAACTGTGCACTTCCATTCAAAGATGTGAATTTTAGAAACAACTTCAAGCTTAGTATGCTCCATATGGGCAAGCACATAGCAGAGGAGAGTTAGCATGGATACCCCCATGTACACCCCGAGTTTGAGGTACGCTATGAAGTTGCCATACCTCCTCCACATAGCTTATAGAAATCGGACTCCGCCTCGTGGCACCCAAAAGCCATGGAACTCAACCTTCACATCCTCGAAAACCCAAAAATGATCAGCATGACAGGAATTGACCGACATCCGATTGAATTCTCGAAAGAAAGCATCCATTTCAGCAAGTAGAGACGACTCCAATGCAGCTGACCTGGTAAAAGATGATGCCCCTGGTTGACCTGTAGTAGCAAATTCCATTGCTGCAGTCTTGTGCCTTCTTTCCTCCTCAGCAGCAACCTCATTGCCATTGTGGGCTATGAGAGTAAGAAGGAAAGGGTTAGTTTAACAAGTACAATAGTAAACACGAGAGCAAAGACAGAAAAGAGGTAAGTAAAATACCGATTGGCTCTCTCTTACTAAAAGACCATACAAATTACAATTTATTCCTAGGTGAGGGCAAAATGGAGGACAACAAATGGGAATTAACCCATGTCCACTAAACTCACCTAATAAAAGTGCACAGCCACAAAAATAGTAGGCAAAGTATAGGATAAGACTTACAAACCCATCCTTACTAGGCTCATGTGATCATAAAAAGTGTTGCCACAACATGGTAGGTAACAAGTGGGAATAAACCCACATCTGCCAGGCTCACTTGATCAGAAAAAGTGTGAAAATAGTAAGCAACAAGTGGGAAGTCACCCTATTTCTACTAGGCTCATACTCTCATAAAAATAAGCTTGGTGCCAATAATGGCGAACAACAAATGGGCATTAACCCATGTCTGCCAGGCTCACACAGTAAAAAATAACTGTAGCAGATAGCAAATGGGAATCAACCCATGTCTGCTGCACCTATTCAAAATTTGGTGCTGTAGCAGTAGGCAACAAATGAGCATTACCCATGTCTACTCAGCCCATAACCAAAAGATAAAGGACATATGCATGAATTTGATACATGACAGGTAAGGAAACTCCTCACTTGTCCTTGTTAGACTAGAATCACTCAAATGCTCTAACATGTCCCGTTATCGAGAAGGCGGCAAGCAAAACTAGTCTATACACTTCGTGGAACTCATGCCACTGAGATAAGTAATCTATCCATTGTTATCTCATAATATACATGCTATGCGCAAGTTAACAACCTTTAAAAAAAAAAAAAAAGAAAAAAAAAAAGGGGAAATCACCATATGAATCTTATCAGTTGTTCATAAGCTAATATGTCATGCTTATCACAGTAGTGTCGCATGTCTGACACAAGTAACATTTGAACTCATGCAATCAATGTATATATTGGATATATGCAGCAAAAGAGCAATAAAGTACTAATAAGAGACCAATTACCTATTTTGGTTTGGCTCATGTGGGTTGTTGCAAAGGCAGCAACCTCCAAATCTGCTACCTGGGTCTCAACCCTATGACCTTCATTGCCAGCCAAGACTGCATCATAGCTGTCATGGGTATCTGCCATGTCCTCCATAGATATATCTTCAGCCGAATCTTGGGCAAATGTTCCTTCCATTACGAGAATGTCACTCCCAGGTAAATAGATCTTCTTGCCTTTCACTAGTAGCAGCTTCTGCATGCCCAATCTAAGTCACACCCATGACTGAATTGGTGCCAGCAACAAGAGTCTCCCCGACTGGTGTTTCTTCAACAACCTGGCCCTCTAGAATATCGGAGATGTGCACGGGAACTTCTCCATCACCGGGAGTCTCTTCAGCAGCTGTCAGCGTTGCCACCTCCTCTTGAACTGTTGTTGTAGCAAATACCACAGCAGCTATGACCGCAGGTGGAGAAGCGATACCACTAGACCTACAAAGACAACTTGAAGGCATTGAGACCATAGGAGTGGTTGAAGGAGTCCTCTCGGAATCAGTGGACACTCTACTCCCTCAAGGGACCCTCCGAGTGTAACAACGGGTCGAGGGACTCAAGTCAAACAAGATGGAATCTATACGGCTATCGCTCTTGGAGGGATTGCCTTGAGTTATCCCACCACTGCTGGTTATGGCTATCACCTCGATCTCAACAGCCCTTACAGCACTAGTAATTGTCTCAGCAGCTGCATGCCCCTCAAAAGCTCTCAAAAGTGACTCCTGCCATGACAGCTTCATCTCTACAGACAGCTTCTGCTGCACCAACTTCAATAGCTTCTTCCTCAACATCTACCGCAGCAGCTTACGAGTGGTATGTGGTGAAGTGCGTCGGCTCTTTGTTTAAACTGCCACAAAACAAGCACAATGTCAATACCTTAGAAGAAGCATTCCAAATGACAAATAAAAGAGAAAGGAAGAAACACTTACCCTCCTCTCAATATAGACAATGTCTCGGGCTACCCTACGAGCAGTAGCAGATGCTGCCAAACTTGAAAAAAGCGGGACAGTAGAGGTCTTCTTCACAGCCTTTGTCTTCCTTGCTTGTCTCTTACTTACAGGGGTAGAAACCCCTTGAGGAACACCTTCTCCTACGGAAGGAGGGCCTTGAACCATAGACTCTTGGATCACAACCCCTTTGGTAGTACCAGTCTTGGCAACAACTATTTTCTTCTTCTTCGGAGTCTTGGCGGGGGAAACACTGCTAGGGGCTGCCTTTTTCTTGGTTTTTGCAGCCTTTTTCTTCTTTTTGGCAGAGGAAGCATCAATCGGGGTAGTCCTCCTATCCCTACTGGATGCCACTTTCTTGGGAGCTGGGATGTAAGGATGTTCTTTCAACCACAAAGAAGGGTGGTGATCGCCAAATGTCATTCACTTCAACTTGTCTTGATGCCACACTGCATAGCCCAAGCTTTGTCAGTTTGCATATGTAGTCATAGTAATCGTGACGGGGAACAAACTAGGATGGGGTAAAAGGGGAATGCACAAGTACAATAGATGGGAAATATTCCCTTTCCCACCATTCCTAAATTCCATCATGACAACCATCAACTCCCTCCAATAGTTGTGCATACCCATAGTGTATATGCCAACCCTATCACCACTTGGGACCACAACTTGCGGAGCAACACTACATCAATAAGCAAAGGCCTTAGCCTAGAGGAATGGGTTGATAGTGGGGATCTCATCTACTGCTACCCCCATAACTGCTGGGATCTCCTGATTGAAACCAAACTGCCTCCTCACCCTATGAACGTAATAAGCAGAAAACTGAAGTCTGCCAAAGGACAGTCTTGGCAACCAGTCAGCGTTTGTAGTAGAAAGATAGGTTAGGGACCTCATATCCTTGGGAGAAAGAGCATAACTTTGAGCCTCTACATCCCGAAACCAAGACATCACTGAATTATAAACAAATCCATGGCAAGTCATCTCATATGGTCTCCAGCAGACCTTACTCTCATGGTCCAAAGACGAGATCAACCCATAATCGTAAAACTTGCAACCTACCAAATGGTACACAGTAGGTACATCTTGTTTTAAACGCCCAAAACTGGCAGCAACCTCTGCCGCCATGGTGGAAAACTTGTTCCTAGTCTCATAAGGCTTCCTACCATTAGAAAGGTATTCTGAGGCATGTTCCCAAAGAAACGTGTGCACAACGGATGAATTGAAGGCTATAACAACCATATGACAAGACACTCCAACCAGTTCTTCAGCATGCAACATATCTAATTAGGTGTATAATTGACCAAGCAACAAAAGGGCCAAGGGAAAACACGCACCAGCAGTAATCTTAACAGCAAGACGAAAATACAAGGGCTTAACAGAATAGGCAGGGGGCTCACCAAAGACGCATTTTCTAAGCCAATACGCCACAAAGGCAGCCCTATGAGTTGGAGCATCCTCTTCCCTCATGAAATGATCTGGCCAAGCTGTGAATCTCGCGACTTGGGTCCCCAAAGAGGTGTTCTTCCTCCCTATGTAATCTGCCAAAGCAGCCTCCACCTTCAACTCCTCGGGAGAAAGCTCGATTTTAGCCAAGTCTTGATCACCCAAAATCGGCAACATCCAATCGTTTTCAATGTCCTCCAATGTCAGAATCAACTCACCTTGAGCAAAGAAGAAGGTGTGTGTGGATGGACAACATCTCTGAATCAACTGCTGCAAGGCCTCCATATCCCGATACATGTTTCAAGACCTTGAGATGAGAATAGAATGAAGCACACTCGCTTGCTCCAAAAGGTCGCAAAAGCCCTCATCGGCAAACTCCCAATCTACCCAAACCTCCCAATCAGCAGCTCTAGAGCATTGGAAGTCACAAACAAGAGGCACGGCCAAAACATCGTTCCTTTGAATTTGCAAGTCTCGGATCTCTTGGAATGGAGGGACCCAGGCCACATCTACTGCGGCATCTTCTTTCCTAACCAGCCACTCCCAATCCATGGGTGGGGGTTGGGGATTTGCCGGAATAGAGGGGAACTGTTCCACACTTCTATACCATGGGTCTAGCATGGGTCGACCCAACACCTCCTCAAGGGGCTCCGGTGTCGCCAGGACTAAGCTAGAGCCACTCCCGTCGCCCCTCTGTCTTTTGGCGCCGATAGAGCATCAATGGTGGAGGGATCACCCTCGCCGGTGGTGGTACCCTCACGGTTTCTCGCCGTCACTCTTAAAGAAGAAGCCATAACCAGTGGTCAAGGAAGAGAAAAAGAAGAAAAAGAGAAGGAGAAGGAAGAAGGAAAGTTGAGATATTTTCTCTAAGTGTTTTTCCTGACTTTGGAGAAGAAAGTAACGGTTGGTTTGTGGAAAGACTAACCTAGTGGTTGGGTATTTAAAAGAAGACATGGTGGCTATTAATTCAAGCTACCCTCAATAGTAGCAGCTACTACCAGATGTGACCCTCCCACTTCTCTACTATTCCCACAAAAATAAACCACCATCTTTTCAAAAAATACTCACCATTTCAAAGAAGAGAGCAATACAATTACTTTGGCTCGCATGTGACTCACCATGGGTAAGTCACGGGCTCAGGGGGCTAAACATACATGCCCATTTTTTGAATCCATATCTGAATAGGCCCCCAATAATTAATTGGGTTTAATTGAAATAATTCCAAATGTGACCCATTAAATCTAGCCCACAAAATGGTCTTATTTGGTGTCCAGTAAACCATTTGGGCCTATTATAAGACATTTCGGCACTATTCAAGCCCAAAATAACCCCAAATACATCAATATTAGCCCAAATACATCAATATTACTATTATTGGGCTTAAGTGCTACTTGCTTCGTTAAAGAGACAACTGGAACCCAATAAAAAAAACCCCAAAATCCCCATTCAACCTTGAACATCCTACTCGTGGGCCCCAAAGACCAGAATGACCAACTGTCCACTTAGTGGCTCAAGACCTGCTATCAGTGGGACCCACGACAGCTCATCTTTCACCACAATAGAGGAAAACAGTGTTCTCCTACCCTTTACACACACCAGAGGCAGCCAGCTCCTCCTTCCTTAAGTCTCTTCAAACCGCTATACTATCACCAACTCACCATAGCTCTCTATCTCACCAGAAATCATGGATATCAACATTGTGTTGTGGCAGACCTCTAGGCAACAGCCCCATAGACCATTGGGTATAACCAAAACACATGGGGACTTGAAAAACAAGATGTGAACCCACAGCCCATGTCCATTTCAATCTGAAAAGGACTCAGGGAGTAGCCCCACGGCCCAAACCCGTGAGGGTACTACTCACCTCTGTTGTTGAGACTTTAGGAGTGTGGTTTGGAGGAAGGAAGTGAGTCCCAACGCCTTGATAACCACCATTCAGCTGGCATTGAGTCTGCTAGGAGATATTGTGGCTAGCTTGTGGGAACCAAAGTCCATAAAACATGCATGACACTACCCTTCACTAAAACCAACCAATCAAGCATTTAATGCCTCTGATCGACCATTTCAAAGGCAGATGAAGCTTTGCCCCGAAATTAAGGAGAAGTCATGCCTATTTCCATTTATGGAATGGTTTCAAACTCACCCTTAGAAAGAATATCATTTATGGTTAAGTTTTGAAGTCTATTGGCTTAAGGGGAAATCAGAAGTCTGATTTCCCCATCAACTTAAGCCACCCTAATGACTCCTATAAAAGGGCTTGATTGCATCCTTAATTATCATCAA
Organism: Fagus sylvatica; assembly: GCA_907173295.1. Lineage (NCBI taxonomy): Eukaryota > Viridiplantae > Streptophyta > Magnoliopsida > Fagales > Fagaceae > Fagus > Fagus sylvatica. The sequence goes on from OU015766.1 coordinate 1,146,817, forward strand.
CACAATTAGCTCAAGAACAAGAGAAAGACTTTCTCTAAGAAAAGGCTAATTTATTCATCTCTAGAGCACTCTCTAGTAGAAACCCAAAATAGGTGTTCTAAAGTTATCTTCAACCTTGAAGCTCCAATCTTCACCCAGAAACACAACCTCACTTGAAAGGACTAAGATTTAAGTTTAACTCCCAAAAACTGTCTTGCAGCTGATGTCTAGACTCTCTTTTCTCTAAGAAAACCCCCATAACAGATGTCTGGGCCCAAATCCTAGAATGTCTTGCTAAGATCATAACACCTTTCCACCCCTAAACTAGCTCCATAGAATGGCCCAAACTATGCATGTCTTATAGGATTGACTCTCTCCCACAAAGTCAACTCATTTTAGTCTCAACAAGTCCATTATTGTTAATTGTTTGCTTTACAACAGATGTCATTAGGGAAGTGAGAAATACAATTTTCACAAGTCTTGGTTAAAATTGTTATGTTCCAATTCTAATCCAATCGTGGAATAGTGAAAGGCCTTATTCAATAATTGTTTTTTGGGATTTTATTAATAATATTGTTTCATTAAGCCTTTCCGGTCACTGTCCTTGTTTATTTGGGCTTTGATAGCGTTGGCCTTCAAGTATGTACGGAAGCTACCCCATTAGCCCTTGGGCCAACCTTTGGGTCCTTAGTTGAATTTTGGGTTCGACTCCCTCTTCATAAAGCTTCATCATCGCCTTCGGTGCAACACGTGGCACTAGCATAAAAACACCCTTCACAATTGTTATACTACAACTTATAATACCAACCACGCATCATGCGTGTATCCTGCTAGCTTATTATCATTACTGAACGGTGTGAAATACATAACACAAAGTTTATAACCATAAAAGAAAACATATAGCTAAACATAAGTTTATTGTGGAATAAAGAGCTCGAGGTTAACGCATATTTAGACACTCGATGACATTAAGCTTGAATGTTGTGTATGTAGCGAACTGAATGTTGTCTTTTATTGTTTAATTTTGGGGGGTGAAGAATATAGTATGAAAAGTATTTTGAAAATAGTTATGACAACAAAAATTGAATTAGTCGAACATAGCCATGGTTAATAAAGGAGAACAAACATGGGCTGCGTAGGGCAAATATGCTCAATACACATAAAAGAACAAACAAAATAAATAAATAAATAAAAAGTTAAATAATACATAAATTTTATCATGTTGTAATATATAAAATGTGAAATAAAGTTAACATAATAATAACCAACTTTTCAAATTTTACCCAAAAAGACGTGGTAGGATCACAAATGGGCTGCCTAGAACGGTGTTTGTTTCGCTCTACTAATTTAAAGAAGTTTTAAAAGTGTTTTAAAAGATAATAATAACCTGTAGAAATTTAATTTACACCAAAAAAAAAACATATTACACAAAATTTATATAAATGTTTTTGACATATTTAATAAATAGTGAATTTACATAATAATGTTTTGTGATTTTTATGTAATATAGATGACTAAAGAAAATTTCAATTTAAAAATTGAAAATACAAATAAAATAAATGAGTATTGAAAACTTTCTTTTTTTTTTTTTGCTAAATAATAGTTTACATGAATCTTCATTTTAGTTTCATGAATCTTCATTTGCTTTCATAGCAAAGTAGAAAATATATATATATATATATATATATATATATATATATATATATATATATATTAGAAAAGAAAAAAAAAATTGAGTAGAAACAAACTCAAAGTTCATGTTGTTTTTAATAACAATAATAATAATTTACTATCAAGGTCAATGAATAAATGCAACAATAGATAATGGTCGGTAGGTGGCAGTCAAGGTAGAGAGAGATCGATCGGCAAATCAATGGCTATTGTTAACACCAGATTTTTTAAGTTTGACCCCAGCCCCTTCAGTTGAAGTTGTGTGTGTACTTTGCAGACTCTTAATATGCATCGGGTGGGGTCCGTGGGGAAATAAAAAAGGAAAATGATTCTTTCACACCATGTGTGAAAGAACTGTATCACACCACCACTAAAAGACAAACCGGTTATTCTCGGTTTGCTATTCCAATTTCCACTATCCTTGTAACCAAACACCCATTATTTCTGAAAATTTCACTCTCTCTCCTCCCTAATGCTCTGCTCTACTCTCTCCTCCTGAAATTTTTGCTCCTCCTCTCCCCAATCTGTCCTCATGAAGCCATGGATCTCTCTACCATAAGGTTTTTCCTCTATTGAAATTTGAAGTTTGAAAGAGTTGAGGTTTGAAAGTGTTGATTTGAGATCTGATTTGGGTTTAAAGATTTGGGTTTTATTTGGGTTTGGGAATAACAAAGTTTTGATGTTTGAAGTTGGGGTTTGATTGTATTTGTGAGGGTTTTGATGATTTTGTTAGGGTTTGGAAATAGTAAAAGTTGAAGGTTTTGTTGGATTTAATATTTTTTTTTAGAGTTTGGTTGATTTTGGTTGAGATTGGAAATAATAAAGTTTGTTTTTTTTAATTTTAAAGTGATTTTGGTTGGTTGAGATAAAAAATAATAAAATTGTTACAAAGATGCCAAGAAACATGTTTAATAGATGCCAAGAAACATGACCAATTCATATGAACATGTTTAAATGTTCATACAATTTTCTGGCAAATGTGGACAAAAACATGAAATTATGGACAAAAACATGAAATATACTTTCTGGGTTCACTTGAATTTTCATGAATGTTCATAAGTAGACTCGAAACTTTTGTCCATAATTTCATGTTTTTGTCCACATTTTCCAGAAAATTGTATGAACATTTCTGGGTCACTTAAATGTTCATAAGTAGACTCGAAATTTTTGTCCATAATTTCATCTTTTTTTCCACATTTTCCAGAAAATTGTATGAACATTTAAACATGTTTCTTAGCATCTTTGTAACAATTTTATTATTTTTTATCTCAACCAACCAAAATCACTTCAAAATCAAAAAAACCAAACTTTATTATTTCTAATGTAGACAATGGCAATAGGTTACTCCTAGGTATTTGTTTGAACATATTTAGTTTCACCACAATTTGGGGAACATTTTTAGACATTCTTTTTTTATATCTTTCACAACGAGTAATGTGAAGATTCCAATGGCAATAGGTTGCTCCTGGTAACATTAAATATAAAAGAAACTCATGGGTAACCTAAAATATATGCAAATGTTTCCAACCAATTTCACCATTTCATTTATTTACTCCATTTACAAAAAAATAAGATATTGTTTCTGTTGACTACCTTTAATACAATCTCAAGTATAGAAAAAATAGAGCAACCAAAATTTTAAATACAAAAAGAATAAATGTATAGCAAAATACAAAAATAAAAAATGTGTATCAAAACATAAAACTATATGCCGGTAAAGAATTGGGCAGTTTTGGGCAGCAAGCACGGCACAATCGAATTGGGCAGTTTTAGCTTTATACAGTTTTGGGCAATAAGGAATTGTAATAGAATTCCAGTAGAATGCGTTGCCAAATTCTTGGGCAATCAGCCTACAAAACATAAAAGACATTTAGAAATTATTGGTTAGTTAGTTGTTTTGACTTAAAATGAACGCATTAACGCATCATGAAATGAAGGTGTGGAAATCATACCTCTCCAAACTGTACTATCTTGTTTAAAAAAATCAAGGATTCCATGTATGTCAACATGAAAATCCCACAGTTGGAGTTGAAAAAATTGAGGCAAAAGTACATAAAAATCAACATTGATTAACATAATTTATGGAAATTTACTTCACTCAAAATTTAGATTCATAACATCCATAGAAACCAACATGTACCAACAACCAACGTAACATCCATAACATCCATAGAAAGTGTGGACAATTATCTTTAAGTTTAGACATTATTATCCACATTTTCTGGAAAATAGTATTAACATTCAAGTGAACCCAGAAACCAACATAGCAACCAACAATTACATTGAGTTATCAACCAACAACCAACATCTCAATTACATTTGAGTTATCAAAACACCAACAATCAACATAGCAACCAACATTTGCATTTGAATTATCAAAACACATTAAAAGAGAATATGAACTTACTTACACAATCTACACTCAAATTTGTCTCAATGTATTTGGGGTCATGATAGATATTGGTACTTACGCGTAGTGATCTTGGTTTGGTATGTCATTCTTGTATTCTAGGAGCCATGTATAGACATCCTGATGGCCCAACTTCTCTACGCATATTTGCTCTAAAGCTTTTCTCTATGATGCAAGCAACAGAAAGTAGTATCAGTGGGATTAACTAAGTTAATATTGGGTTAGTAAGAAAATTGAAATGAAAAATAAGTGTTTACCAATATTGGCGCCCAAGCTCTATAGGTCGCACTAGGTAAAGAATAAAAAAAATAGAAAACTTTATCTAGGCAATCTACAACCAGCATAACAAAATGGCCACTGTGGCATGCTGGGACAAAAATCTGCATTCTACAACACAGCATAACAAAATGGCCACTGTGGCATGCTGGGACAAAAATCTGCATTAAGAAACACGAAAGGGTAGGTCATACATAGTCTTTTCAGAATAGATATGTAACGACAGTTTTTGACAAAATGAAGTTGGAAAAGGTCTCTAATTACCCAGTAGCAATTTTTCGGCATTGCGCGTACCCAACTAGGGCGGAACATAGATTTTGGTCCAGGCTGGTCATCTTGAATGGGTTGTTTACCCTTTTTTGTTCTTTTGCCTCTTTGTATTGAAGTTGACTGAGCTGAACCCAGGATCGTAGTCTGCATAAATCATAGTTAGTTATTTCAACAAAAGAGCTCGCTGTATTAACATCATTCATAGTGTAAAAGCATGAACAAGTATTTGCCAAGGTTGAAATTTTGTTATTTTACCCCGTCATGTACGCTTATTATATAGTTGATGTACGGTGGAGGGTGGCCACTTTCAGTGAGTTTTTTCATAAGTACATCCTTGAAACAGTCCACCATCTGCGTGTGTCACACTTGCTTAGTAAACAATATGGAATTGTAAAACTCATGTCTCAAATATGTAATAAAAAAATGGATCTAAAATGCAAAATGAGGATGTAATTACCGCGATGGATATCCACCTAAAACTTTCTTCCTGAGCTTGATCGCCTAACAAGGATGACACATCTCAACCCATGATCTCATATGTTTTGGTCGAGATTGCAACCTCATTGCTATCAACCCCGTTGGCCATATCAAATTTTGTAGGAGTTATAAACCAGTATGAAATAATATATCTAATCACTTAATAAATCATTACATAATTGAAAGAAAGTAGTTGTTACAACCTTCTCCTAGTGGGCCGCCTTGTCGCGAATGACCATTTCTTCCTTAAATCAACCAAGACAGCCTCGTCATCAACTGTTGGCTGGTACAGGAAATGAACATCCACCCACTGCTCATATGTGATTTTTAAACATAGAGTATATAAAGTTATTTCATATGTGATTTTTAAACAAAAAAAAAGTCAAAGCATGAACCCAACATAAAGTAAACTTGCATTTCTTATTTACTTTATCGTTACACAACACATGTACCTCATTTTTGACCGATTTCGACTGGGGGGGCACTATCATTACATTCTTTTGGGCTTGTGTTTTCGCCCTTGTATACCTCACACTAGGAGCCCCCTTCGATGGTGAACTCACCAAATCCACCGTAGCTGCAACTGCCTCCCCTTCATTGTCCCACTTTGATGGTGAGCTTACCAAGTCCACCATGGCTGCCTTGGCCTTCTTTTTGGCAGGTTTGCCTCTCTTGACAGCCTTGGACGGTGAGCTTGGCAAGTCCACAATGAGGGTTTGAATGGACAGCTGGTTTTGAATGGATGGCTAGTTTTGTTTTAAGTTTTGTAAGGGTGGGGTCTGGTTTTATTGAATAGTGGGGCTAGACTCTATCACCGTGGCCACCAGACCCTTCACACGGTGAAGCTCATCCTCTAAGCGCTTAACATGGCATGCTAGAGTTTCCCGTTTAGTCCTCTCAGCTTGGAGCTCTAACTGCAATTGGTTGGACAGCATTTGAGTTGTATTGCTTGGTCCAGCCCGATCATTCCTTAATATGGCTGTGTGCGAGCTGCCATGGGTTTCTTGCAAGGTCTCCACGGCTTCTTGTACCACGGATTCCTATTGCTCCCATGGCATTGCTGCAAGCACGAACAGCACCTGCAAATTGCACTATATGAATTAAAACAATGAAATACTAACATACAACATCTTTATAAGAAACTAACATTGATATTAAATTAGTATGCAACTTTAGTATAAGATACTTACATTGGCACTGTTACTAAAAGCCTCCATTGCCTTCTTACTAAACATTCTTTGGTGGGTCCATGCTAAGAATCTTAGGAAAGGTTGGTTAATTTCAGCATTCTTCTGACCAATCCCCAAGTGCTCGCATGCCCAGATCTGCATAAATGATGACATCAATGGTAAGTTTAAGAATAAAACAAAATTTAGAATGGTGTTGGAGTAAACAACTCTAACAAAAGCATTTTACCTGAAGCAAGGCAGTGCAACCTTGAATGTGCAAGTTGCCTCTAGTTTTTTGTGCTTTCTGCAATGCAGCTGCGCAGTTTAAACCACTAACCAAGAACTCATACACTACCTTCCCCTATGCATATCTACCTAGGTTAGGTCTATCATCAAGCAGTGGTAATAGGTTTGTGGTGACTTTTTGGGAGGTGGCAGGAAACAAAAAATAGCATAAAACAAGGGCCATATACAACCTAACCCTGTCTGAGACTTTTATTGAAGGTTTGGTGAGCAATGTCATCCAGCAATTTAGGCGAAGCTGTCAATCTTGGGTATTTAACAATAATTTACCAGAGACTCCCATGGCAAAATGAGTTCAAATGGGTATGGTTGCAATCAAATTGGCTCCCCAAAGACCCCCCAACATGAGACTGGTTGCAATCAATTGGCTCCCCCACAGGTCACAGGCACCCCAATATAAGGGCAACGTCATATAGGGGTGAAGGGTATGAGCCCTATCACCCACTTGGAATGCACGTTCATCGGCATTCCAACTTGCAAGCATCACTTCTAGCATTCGTCCACTGGCCTCAATGCTGCAGTGGAGATTCAACAACCACCCAAATGGAGTGGTTCGCAGTTGCCTCTTACATTGTTCAGATAGGCTCTTGTTAACGTCCATCAACTTGCTGACAATGCAATGATGGCGAATACGTGGTTGAACTTCTGGGTTGCCTACGGGTGTGTTGACATCAATACTTGCCATTGCCTTGGCCACATGCAAAATGAAAATCCATAGAATTAGAATAGTTCATAAAATCATTGATCATTAAAAGAAACAACAAGATATAGAATCTGAACTTTGTTTTTAAACCAAAACAACATGATATGAGTGTAAAAGGCTTTTATTGATGTTCTATGATTGCTAATGTTGTAAAAGGCTTTATATGGACTTGTTATCTATTAGAGGCACATGGCCTAACAGTTTATCCTTCTCATTTCTTCTTCCTAACAAAAGGACAAATCACTTAGTTCCTGAAGATGTGAAAATTGTCCAAAATACCCTAAAATTGTCCAGAAAACCCAAACATTGTCCACACTTAGCTAACATGAGCAAACATTCAAATAAATTGGATTATTACACCACCTTACTCCTCTTCTTGCTGATTTTGGTTACCATTCTTATATAAAAACTATAGCACCTTCTTATTATAGGATATGCATAATTGTTTTTTGTTTCTTTTTTGGGGGGTGGGGGGGTTGAATTGCTGACAAAAAAGGCAAACAAGAAATGCAATTTTTAATTGGTAAAGGATCAAAGAATTAAATTATACAAAAGATGTACAAAATCAAAGAGATTAGTGATCATACTTGGATAGCAAACCTTCTTGACTCTGTCACTCCTCCAGTCAATATTCCCACCTACCAATTAGAGTATCAGTAGGCAGATATAAATATAATAATGCAAAAAAAATAAACACCCAAATACCCAAACTCTAAATAAATAAATGGTATGCACAACTACAACACAACCCATATATCACATCACAGACAGAGAGAGACAGATATAAGAAATAGATTCAAATCCTTCACACTCAGAACATACCCAAAAAAAAAAAAAAAAACAAGTCTTTATTTGGCCATAAGTTTTAACACATGCTCACAATTTGTTCTCTAAAACCATTAATCAAATATGGGTTATTATATGACAATGGAACTTGAGTGTTTTGATGTTTTATTAAACTTCAGTTTGTTCTTGTTCTTTTATGTTTCAAAAATAATTATGGGTTATTATATGACAATGGAACTTGAGTGTTACTTTTGATACCTGAACTGTACTTAGTATCATTTTTCCTTATTGCATTCAATGTCAGCGATGAAAGCTCATGTTTCATTTCTTCTTAACTTGTGAGAACAGACCTTTGTGCTTAGCAAAATGCGGAAACTGACCAAGGAAGCACTACAGTGGACTAACAAGAGAGTCAGCCTCATGAATGAAATTCTGGTGGCCATGGACACCGTGAAGTATGGTTAATATAAGAAAGTTTTCCCATAAATTTTATGTTGTTTCATACATGACACTGTTTTGATAGTATGCTGAAATGTGTTTCAGATGTTATGCTTGGGAGACAAGCTTCCTATCTAGAGTTCAAAGCATAAGGGATGATGAGCTGTCATGGTTCCAAAGCACACATATGCTATCAGCTGTAGCTGTATAGATCAAACATAATCTTGGAAATTTTCTTCTTGCCTATTTGTTTCCAGAATGCCAAAAGCATGATGATGATACTAGTTGCTTTTTAAAATTCCATATCATCACAGTTGACATGTAGTGTATTTAGCAGAGTTGCATGGCAACCAAATTTGACTGACTGCATACTACTAGTATGATTGTTGTAGAGGAAATTCCATATTTTGTCTGGCTACTAACTATGCTGCCACAGCTTAAGGCAGCACAATGGCCAGCAATAATATAGTACCCCTCAGCCCATATCAGAGTGAGATTAGAGTGCAGTGAAATTGGTCTTTATGGTTAAATGCTTACCTATTGTTAATTTTCAAGGCTTTTGAACTTAGGGCTACATGATAGATTGCATATGCAGATATATAACATACTGGGAAGATATATTATTTTGGAACACTGGATCTTTATCATTGTTGAGGAAAAAGTTATGATGTTCATGTTACCATGATCTGGTTCTCTCAAATGCATCATATACATAGTGATCTAGATTGTATGATTAATGTTACCTATAGTTGATTTAAAATGACTAAATTCATGATCTATGATCAATATAGAACCAAAGACATTGGGATTTGAGATCATCAACAGCATATACAACTTACTTATCAAAAAAAAAAAAAAAAAGGACAGCATATACATCTATTCCTTTATATGGTGAACTGTAAATTGCACTGGATGCAGCATGACATTGTCCACTTCCTCATCTATATGGATGAGCTTGCATTATGCGTATGAAATCAAATATCTATTACTCAGAAAGTATTCAATATAGATAGAATATAGTGGTATATTGCCATTAAACTATCTCATTATTAGCTTTTATGTTTTTCTAACCAGCTAAATGCCTTCTTTGTAACAGTGAGATTTTATCTCAGGCAAAGGAGGGGAAGTTTATGCCCTGATATTTTTTTCTTTCCATGTACTTATGTACACTGTTCCAGCAAACAATGCAACACCAAGTATGTCATGTTGACAGCAAGGCAGGAGAAATAGAAAAAAGTGATGCCATAAACTACAAGACTAAGCTATCATATACTTTCTCCTCTACCAAAGGCCAACAGGGAGGTTTCCTCATAAACCACAAGACTAAGTTATCCATTTGGCATTGCAATGAAGAAGCATTATTATCGTTTGTTTCCTTAAAAAGGCAACCAAAAAGACTAAGAGAATAGATAAACTACTATGAAATATATATTCTTTGATCAACTACTTTAGAACTCCTATGAGGCAAAAATAATAATAAGCACATCTAAAAGCCAAAAATTGGTTGAAAAAATAAGGTCAAAATAGAATTTTTTCATAAATATGTAAGAACCTCCCTGAGAACCTTTTTTTAATTGGTACCTCGATTAAATTTTTATTTTTTTTTGTAAGTAACAAAGAATTTCATTAATAAACAGGAAGCTCTGAAGGAATAGCTTCCTAAATATCACAACCAAAGATTCAAGTTTTGATTGGTACTTCCATGAGGACCATTACCACCAAGAGGCGCTACCACCTTCACCATCAGTACTGCAACTTCTATGCTACAGCAACATCATTAACCAAGGTTACTGTAACACCATGGCATCACCTACCATTTTCCGCTCTGATGCCGTTGACAGTACCACAACAAATAGCAATACTAAATTACTCACTACACAAAACCCTAAGATTGTCCACAAAACCCTAAGATTGTCCACACTTAGCTAATTCCTCAACCAAAGTCAAAATATTTCACAAAATGGCAAGCATAGTATCAACTCACAAAAAATTAAAAATCACAAAAGAAAATGGAAATGTAAACTCACCTTTCTCTTTCGAAGATTGTTTCTTACTTCCTTGTGCTGTTGTGTCTACGGGTGCAAGGGAATGGGTCACGTTGGGGAAGTTTGAGTGTTTGAGAGGAGTGGACTTTGTTTTTGGGGATGTTTGCAAAAGGAAACTGTGAAGAGAGGGAGAGGAAAGACTATCAGATAGAGAGTTTCAGTTTCAGTTTCGAAGAGAGAGAAGAGAGGGCGTTGTGTTGAGGAAGTTGAAGTTAGACATGCATGTTTGTAAAAACGACGCCGTTTTGGGACCACTTTCCCCCCAAAAGCCGAACACGGCACCGTTTTGGGGACCACTTTCCTCCCAAAAGCCCAACACGATGCCGTTTTGGGGGCCAAGTTTCCCACCAAATTTCCCACGTTGGACCGGCCCATTCTTTCTTTCTTTTTTGGTTTCTTATTTTGGTTTCAGTGGATTAATGGGTTTGGGCTTTTTTTGTAACCTCAGATATTAATGTATGTATTAAAATCTTAAGTAATTAAATATTTAATCAATTAAATTAATTTACATGTAAATATTAATCAATAAATTACCAGAAAAATGTACATATTAATGAATAAAATAGTTATTAAACTATTTTAAATTAAAAAAAAAAAAGACAAAATATATAATATCTGAAATTTAGTTAGGGGGGCAAAATTATAATTCGACACTAACATACATACATATAATAAGATCTAATAACTTTTTTATATTAAAATCAGTAAAGACAAAAAATTAAAAGATTATAATAAAAATATTTAAATTCCAAAAATATAAGTAGAACATTGGAATTGAGTAATTTAGATCTTAGTTATCAAAAAGTAACATTGATATTTTATGTAATGTAATTATACAAACTAACGTATTAAAAACGTATGTCATACAATGTTCTTCGTATTCGTGTTTACATTTGATAACCACCTTGGTACTACGATTACATTTGAGTGACATATTTAAACAACAAATTGTAATGTTTTTCTACTAATGGCCACCTTGGTACTACGATTACATTTGAGTGACATATTTGAACCACCTTGGTACTACGATTACATTTGAGTGACATATTTGAACAAACATTAATAATTAAAGTATATGACAGTATACTAATGGTCATCTTCTATGTGAACAGCAAATCCGATCTAAAATGGAAAGTGTTGAATGACTAGAATGGTTCCAATCATCACTCAATCTATAGCAGATGGTTTGCTTAGGGTTGATCCGAGGAAAAGACGAACACACGATCTATACCTTTCCTTGTATCTAACTATAACTTAACCATTGAATGTATGAGATATAATTGATGATGTAGACACATGATAGGAGGTTATCCTAATGGGGAAGAGCTGGATGACTAGGATGACCAATGTTTTCCAATTATACCACACATAACTGAAAAAAAAATTGTTATGTTATTATTATTTTTGCTAAATTGCATTATATTACTTGTATAAGTTAAGAATACTTTCTAAAGTTACATTTTTTAATTGAAGTTTAGGTTTTATTATTGTTAAAAAAAGTTCTATATTGTAATGAAGAAATTCATAAATTAGTTAACAACAAATATTGATCTAACATATTCAACCATGATTATTACAATTTCTGAATCTAACATACGTAAAATACATTATTGTACCTTTTTTTTAAATAGTTTTTCATTTTCTAATTTTCATAATATTTTTTTGACATATTTTAAAATTACAACTTCTGAATCTAACTTGTACATACTTTCTGAAGTCACATTTTCTTAATTTTTTTTTACGTTTTATGTCAATAATTATTAACTGTATTATTTGCAATTTTTTTATTGATAATAATATTTGAATGAATATTTGCAATTTTTCTCAATAAATTATTAAATGTATTATTAACAACCAAATCTTTATAACAAATTTAATGCTGCTGAGGTTATCTTATACTAATGTTCTTTTTATAATACTAACATAAAATTGTGTTTATAACCACAAAAACAAACCATATAAAATGTATTCATAATCCTTGTATGAACTGTATTAATACCAGCAAAGTTTTTTAAACAACCTATGCAATTCCATAAAAAACCTGAATTGAGATCATGGATTTGCATGATTGCACCTATGCAATTGGCTTGAATGGTTAAGATTAAAAGTTTCAACATTCACTTTTAATCTCATCCATTAAATAAATAAATATTTATTAAATCAACTTTTTTAATTTTTACACACTTATCTAATATAAATTTGCATTTGCAATTGCACTAGCAATTGGTTACACGGCACATACTTCCTTTGAAAGAGTTGATTTTTTACACAGTACCACTTTAACAGCCCAATCTTAGTTGGTTAACAAAACACGGGCTGATGTGATCTTCTGAACACAAGGACACAGCAATCCCATCAGTCGAACTATCCTCTTCTTGGAGCTGCACGTCCTTACTGCTGCGCAACCTGCTACTGTGTTCTTGGGCTAGAAGGTGGAGTCCTCAAGTGCTTTAGCTACAAAACTTGATCTTCCTTATTCTTCTTCTTAGCTGTCTGCCTCTACGTTTTCTTCATCTTTCTTCCATTCTCAATTCGAGTTAGCTATCTTTGGGTTGGCAAAGAGCATTAAATGCTTACAAGACTTCTCAATCTCACTCCATCTCCTCTGCGTGTTAGGTGTCTGAACAGTGGGATGTGATTTTGTTACTGGACTATGACCAAATTTGTTGGTTGCTGTGACCGAAATTTAGTGGGGGTGCTGTTTGTTTTCAATTTTCCTCTTTATTTGTTCAACTTTGTTCATCCTTCAGGGCTCGGTATGCTATCTCTCTCTCTCTCTCTCTTTGTTCTTGATTTAATTCCTCAATTAACCTTAATATTCAAAACCCTAATTACATCATATTCTATTCAAATTAAATCATATTGAAAATTTTAATATTCAAAACCCTAATTATGATTTATTCAACTTAAATAATATTCAAACCCTTAATATTCAAAACCCTAAACTTTTTGACATAAACTAATATATTATATGATTTTTTAATAACCTAATATATTATATGAATTTTTAATACCTTTGCAGCAAAGATGTCTTCCTCATCAGTAAATAGTGCAATTAGAGATGGGCTGAGATTTAGAAATATAGACTGTGATTGTGGCAAAAGAGCATCGGTTAGGATTTTGGAATCAAGTTTAAACAAAAACAAATTGTATTATTGTTGTGCTGCCAACCGATGCGGTTTCTTTTCTTTGGTGTTTGCCCATTAACCAACGACCTGGCTGTGAATGAATGGATGAGGTATCACAAGCAACAAGTTCTAAATCCATAGTTGATGCATCACAATTGCTTGATGTATCACAACTGTTACTGGACTTGCATCAACTTCAGTCAGAGATGTGTGACATGCGTGATATGGTCCAACCAGTACATCGTGATGACATCCAATCGTTGAAGAAGTTGTTAACAATAGGACTTGCTGTAATTGTAGGCCTTATTATTGTATTATGGTATCAAATTCAATAAATATGTAGTGTAGTCATTACCACTTTTTGTAATTAGACAATATTTGAATGAATGAGGACGCTTATTTGAATGAATGTGAATGAATGAATGTATTGAAATGTATTCAATAAATGTGTTGTGTACTAGAAAAATATTTAGTTTAACATTTAAGTCTGCCAAGAAATTGTAGACAATTTGCATCAATGTGTGTACACTAATGTCTATATTTTTTTGCAATGGCCATGCAATTTCCATGTAAATTCATGCAATTTGATGCACATTTGAACACTAAACAGTCACGTGAATAGTGTTTCCTATGAACATTTTTAACGTGAACAGTAAAATTCATCCCCAGAAAGTGTGGACAATTTGATAAAAGTGTGAACAATTTTTTCCACACTTTCTGTCAGATACGTAAACAGTGTTTTACGTGAACAGTGAACTCTTTCTCAGAAAGGGTGGACAATTTGATAAAAGTGTGGACAATGTCCACACTTTCTGTCAAATACGTAAACAATGTTTTATGTGAACAGTGAACTCTTCCCCAGAAAGTATGGACAATTTGAACAAAGTGTGGACAATTTTGTCCACACTTGAAAAGCAATGGTAAACAGTATACGTAAATAGTATACGTGAACAATATTCCTATTGGCCTGAAAGTGTGGATAGTTTTATTTAAGTCTGGACAACATTGTCCACACTTTTTACAAACTTGGTGCACAGTATCATATTACCTAGAAACTTGTCTTTACCTATAAACCAACCCAGAAACCTGTCTTACCCAGACCAATTTCTGCAAACTTAGTTCACAGTATACCTCTCACATAACTTTCATAAAATTACTACATTCATGAAATTCACCATGACCTGAATACATAAATAACTTAGAACAACCCACTAGCAATAACTCAAATACATATGCACTTCCATTATCATTGCATTGGGACCACAAAGTACATTAATTTTCCACTCTAGCAAGAAACAATACAATCAATGGATGTATATTAATGAAGTGAAAGGAACCAACACTTTATCTTTCCTCTTGCAAAAACAACAACGCTGAGGATATAGGAGATTGAGACGGGTCCTTCCATGATACAAAAAACTAACTGCCAACGCATCCTTCCGTAATACAAAAAAGGATGTCGTTTAACCAAACAAAAAAATTTATTTACATATATCTAATCAAGTAAGGTTTAAGGCTTGGTCTTCGTATCCATGAGCTTGACTCTGTGACATTGACTGTAAAAGAAAACGTGGTACAATAAGTATACAATAAATAGGATTCAATAACCATTTTTTTCACATTACAAATATCTTTACTTCTGACACAAAGCTCTAGGAAGGTATTGGATTTGTCAAGTCTATAACTCCATCATTTAAATGTGGCATGGACATTGGATATTCCTTCAAAAAAAAAAAATCAACCATAAGCCCAAAAATAACGTCTCTGCTACATATATGAATAATAACAGTGCAAATCACCTATACTTATCATGTTTGATGTAGAGCCATCTCCATAAGCATTATCTCCAACCTAGGCCATCCAATCATAATTAAACCAAAATTAATAAACAATAATAGACTAGGATATTAAAAGAATTTTGGTCTTTTAATTATGTACCCTAGTAGTTGTTGAAGATTGAGCAAAATTCCTAGCAGTGGCAGTGTTCCTTTTCTTCTTCGGTTTTGAAACCGCTTCCTCCATTGATGACTTCAGCCGTTTCGTCCTAGGTCGACCCTTACGCTTCACAACCATAGGACTCCTTACAACTTCAGTCCTAACAACATCAGAAGCAGCTCCAACACTATTCTTTCTCTGAGACAAGGGTTGTTTATCACATGAATGAGGAAAGTTGTCTTTCAAATCAATTAACAACTTTTCTAGAACATTGAAATTCTCTACAGACTCAGCCCCTATCTCAAGCACACCAACTGCTAGTCTATGCAACTTCTCGTACCTTTCCAAAACAGGGTTATGTTGTACATCATCTGTATAAGTAGAGACGTAGGTGTATTTTCTTTTGATATCCTTTCTCCACCTGTTTAGTATATACCTGTCAGGGAGTACAGTCACACATTCCTGGGAAAGCACAAATAAGGCATGCCTACATAATATGCCTCTAAACTCAAACATGTGACATACACAACCAACCAAGCGTTCAGAGCAACTGAATCTAACTTCAAAAAGCCTCCATGTCTCCACTTCATCTTGAATCTTGTATTTCATTTCTTCACCACCTCTAACAACCTCTTTTACGATACAACCCTGTCTTCTAGAAAATTCTATTCGCACCTGCTTAAAAATCTCATGGGTGTAAGCTTCTTGGAATTGTTTCTCCAAAGGAGATGATGACGAACACTCCAGCTTGCCTTTGAAACACTCAAAATCTAATCAAATCTCATTTTCTACCTTATTCCGCATTGCATTCTCGAATTGCTCCACGAATACTTTCAAGGTTGTAGAGCTATATAAGTAACCATCAAAGAAGGCATTCATTGACTCCGAACGCTGGGTTGATGACATTCCTGCAAAGAAATTGGAATTGAGAAACGCAAGAACCCATTGCTCCCGTTCTTCATATAACTTAGCCAACCACTCATTTTCCTCAAGATGATATGAAGTGATGGTATGATTCCATTTTTCTTCAAACTCTTCCACTGTCTTGATTCATGCACGGCTTTAAGCAAATAATATTTATATCTTGATAAGCTTCTAATCCAACAAGCTTCACCGCTAATTTCATCGTAATATGCCAAATACACCAATAATGAAAAGTTTTCGGAAAATCTATTTCAATAACCCCCTGCTTCAACGATGGTAGATTTAATACTACTATTTACCCTAATACCGGCATTATCATTGATCAAGAGTCTCCTTCTTGTATTCGTGCTTATATGTCAAAAAGCAGCAAAATGCCTGGATTTACTTGGACTCAAATCATGATTATGATTCTCAATAAAGCTCAATATCTTCCATTTTCGATCGGTAATATCCATCAAAGTTTTGATCCCAGCTTCACACGAATTTTTTATTGTCGACCTCTTCTTGGAAGGATCATCAACCAAACTACTGTATCTTCCCTCTCGGTTACACTTTAAGTTTATGTAAGAAGTCTCAGTGTAGCCCTTATTTTTCCTTGAACTCCTTATCATTGTTGCAAATCCTTTCGAATAAACATAATTCTTATAAAATTCAGTGACTTGTAGAAGTGAATCAAACTCCATTCCAACCCTTGGTTCAATCACTGAATTCCTCACACTCTCAAGTGTATCCTGCATATTTCCCTCAACAGGCTGTGGTAAATCCTCCACAAAACTATTATTAGCAGCAAAGGATCTAATACCATCCATCTCTTGTGTACTCATAACTGCAATAACCTATAAGCCGAATACCAAAGTTAATAATAACATGTAATGTAAACTCTACCAAATAATTTATCACGTACCAATAATGATATACAACCTAAACTTAAAGTATTATATTGTGACTAGTATCAATAATAGAAAACATTTAAACACACTAACACACACTCACTAAAATTATCATTAAAAAATAACATGAAAAAACCCATTAAACATCTATAGCCATAATACAACAATGATGAATATTTTGCTACACCTAAAACAAGCATAATTTTTTTTTTTTTTTCATTTTTTATTACACAAAACAATATGTACAGATTATCACTAAAACTAAACTTAAATAATATACACAAGCAACAAAAAAAAAAAAAAAAATGCATACCACGTGAACAGTGCAGTCAATGCACCAGTGCAATGCACCTCCAAAACTCCAAAACTCACGTTAAATGCTGCTCCAAATCTCAAATGTTGGTCTCTGTCTCTGCTCCAAATGGTGACTTTGTTTCAAGCTCAAGCTCAAGCTCAACCAACAATGGCAGCAACACTGTTTTACAGAAAATGGTTTCTATGTTTAGGATTACTGTTTCATAATTATTGGCAAGAAATAATAAGTAGCAAAACTTTAAAAATCCAACCTTAGAACTGACGTAATCTTCTCGGCTAAGTTGTGTTTTTTTTTTGCCTTTGTGCTTGCTGTTTCAGTGGCCATGGCGTGATGAAGAAGAAGACCAGCCAAACAAAGGGAAAAAAAGAAACGCTAATCCCCTCCTTCTTATTTCTTTCTCTTTTTTTTACAATGTTTGGCAACAAGGATAACTCTATTCTTCATCAGTTTAGCTGTTTTTTCACTTGTGGGACCCGTGGGACCCATCTGCAATGTGGCCCAATGATAAGCTGCCACATCCATGGTGTGAAAACACTGTTTCACACCATGGTGTGGATTTAGCAACGTCCAATAAAAAATGAGAGTCGTCATCAATCATTGGAATTGTAAGGTATGATTGGTCACTAAGCTCTAAGGTAAAATTACTAAAATTGTATTTGCAACTTTAAAATCACTTAACCACCAAATTGTTAGAATTATATACCCTCAAAAACCAATTCTATGAATTCTCTTTTATAATAAATTTGTTCTTTCACATACATGATTATTAAGGGTATGTTTATTATTTAAATATGGCATGTGATGTCACTTTTGTAGAAAAATTATGCTAACAGTTAAGGAACCAAATGTAGGGAGTAATGATTTTTCATAAACTTAAAATTGTTCTAGGTTGTGGATGTTAATAGAATATCAACACTAGAGCCTACACTCGTTGTGCTTCATATGATAGGATGATTTACTCCATCATTGAGGTAGTGACTTTAAGCAGACAAGTGGGTGTAATGTAACAAGTACATACACTGAACTAGATTTGATTAAGAACACCTTATGGGGTGATCACTGTCGGTTAAAAGATTGTTCTATGACAATTTTCCTATTGTCCTCAAACATGAGAGGTTTACGTAAATTTATTTATTATGCACATAACTTTGACAATGTCAACCGATAATACTCATTTAAAGGCTATATACGGACACATTGGGTTATATGTATAATAAGTAAAATATGTTAATGCTTAACAATGGATCCACCAGTATCTAAATGAGATAGTATATTCAGTTGATTTTCATAATCATATTGGACTCAAAACAAAACGGCGGTGACATTTTTCAAATTGTTTTCATATATATATATATATATTTAAAGAGTTTTCGAAAATTATTTTGGAGTCCAAGGGAATTATGAATTCAAGAAATTAAAGAGTTACATTAGCTAGGAACATAACAATGATATTAATCTAGTCCTAGTGCTTATGTGGAATATAGTATGATGGAAGGACATATAGATATAAAGTTGTAAGTAAAGGGACCTTACTTGTTATTATCTAATCTTCACGGGTCAATTGCAATGTGTTGATAGACATTATTGTAATTTTCGATGTTCAAAATATTATTTTGATATGATTAAGATAATTAAATAATTATTTTGAAAGAGTTTCAAAGTAAGTCAATAACCTTCAAAAGGTATTGACCTATCCTACTGCTGAAAATAGAGATCCATAAGGATCCTACGTTAAAATCTCTCTCTAGGGTTTTTACTATGGTTATATAAATAAGAAATATCACATTAGTAGTTGGCCATCAAAACTATTATGATGTACTGCAGCCATCAGAAAAACTCTAAAAGACAAAGAGAGAGAGACGTGAATACCTTAAGAGACAACACACTTGGATTGCTAGAAGAGGCTTACTTGGATTGCTACAAAAGGTATGTTATATTATTCTTAAAGTCCATGATTATGTGGTGTAACGATTCTTGAATGAAACAGAAAATTTTTATTTGTCATTAATGCTTCCACAAACTAACACAAATCACACAATGTGTAGTACTGAATTAAACGTTATTGGTTTGAATCTCTCCATTTCCTTTCTCTTAGGCCAAACTCACTCTATGACACATAAAGATAATAAGATTATTGGCTGCATCTATGGTAACCTAGAAAGCGATTTCTTCCATCACTCACAAACCATTTGAAACAATTTCCGTAAGATTCTCTAATCTCTATTCTGCAAGTAACCAGAATCCAGATTGATTGGATAGAGATCAGCAGCGGATGAAGAAGCAGCAGTCAATGGGCCGTCCATTGACATACTTTGCGTCTTGCTTTCACTCAAATTGTATTCCTCACTCAGTAGATAATACTTTTGCAGTTCCTTCGTTTTCATCTCATCATATGCGAAACTCGTATCTGAACCCAAATCTGGAACAATAGTGTTGCCTTCGAGCATGCTCACAACTGAAGACATGGTGGGCCTACTTGCTGCAGAAACATTAGTGCATAGGAGAGCAACATGGATCATCACCATCACCTCTTCCTTGTTGTAGTCCAATTCCAATCTCGGATCAATTAGTTTAATTAAATTCCCTTCCTCTTTCAAACGAAGTGCCTAGAAACAGGAAGATAAAACAAAGAATTATAAATCTTAGACTTCAACTTTCAATTTGCAAACCAAATAACTAATTCAGTTTGGTTCTCAAGCAACCTTGAAAAGCAAATCAACTCAATTTCATCATATTTAGTTTATTTAAACTCATATCTAAAAAGCTTTCTGTTTATATCTGCTCTAAATTTTAGAGAAAAAGAAAACGATATAAAAATCAATTACAGGTTAGTGATATATTGCATGGTTCCGTGATTTGCTCAATACTCCTAAGAGCATCATAGTTGATTTTTTAAAAGATGGAATGTGAGACACATCTAATTGATCCCAACGTGCTACTAGGATTTCTTTCTATAACAAAGAAGGATTCAGGAGTAAGTAAATCAAATAAAGAGTTATATTTCTTTATGTTGGGGGATAATAGAACTTTTCGTCAACATGGAACTAAGCTTCTATGAAAATGTGACAATTGGAAATTTCATCAAGAAGCATCCTCTAATCTATGTTTTCACAAAGACATAAAGATCTCAAAAAAATTAAACAAGAACTATAAAAAAGCAATAGAAGGAAAAGAGTAACAGTTCCAGCTTACCCAATCAAGAAGATTAAAAGGATCTTCCTTTGGTTGGTGACTAGTGTTCATCCTCCCACTAACAATTTCAAAGGTGACAACTCCAAAACTATAAACATCTGCTTTGTCAGTCAAATAACCCCGCATTGCATATTCAGGTGCCATATATCCACTGCAATATCACAAAATTATGCATAAGATAATTCGCCAGGCATATTTCAAGTTTTATGTTTGTTGTTTTTTCAAGGAAAACTTTTTGCTTTTAAGTTCAATATTAGAAATGTCCTATAAACATTTGTTTTTTTTTTTTTTTTTTTTTTTTTTTTCCTTTTGATTTTCACCCTTTCTTCAACAAATGAGTGTCAAATCCTTTGATTTTCTTCATTTCTTCCTTCATTAATAGTTTAATACACCCTTATCAGGGGCGGATCTAGAAATTTAAGTTAGGGTGGGCACCTTTTGATCTCAATTTCAACAGAAATAATATGTATATATTTGTATACATATAGTTTGATGAATAATATATTCATTAAAAAAAATGTCAAAAGCCGATATACATTATATATATAAACAAAAAGTAACAAAAAATAAGTTCATTGTAACCTTTTACAATTGATTTAGACGTGTTTTCATATAACCATAACAGTATAACAAATCTCAAAACTCAAACCAAATCTAAAATCCCAAAACTCAAACCAAATCTAAGAGCAAATCCCAAAATTCATAAATCAAATTTAAGAACAAATTTCACAAACTAACACATCATAAAATATAAAATTCAACATTTTTTAGGCTTTTGCTTTTGTTTTGCTACACTAATAAAACTAATAAAAAATACTACACAATAACTCCTTACTATTCAATATCCATTGGACCACAAAGGATAGACATAACAGACAAAGGCAAAAAGCACACCGCACACACACTTGACACTCGGTCCACCACAAAAAATCAACTAATAAACTAAAACTAACCAAATAAAATAAAAATCAACTAATAAACTAAAACTATTTTTCTTTTTCTTTTTTGAGATAACTATAAAAATGAAACTATAGTTTTCTTTTTTGAATAAAATGAAACTATAGTTAAGTACATACAAATAAACTATATATATAAACTATCAAATTTAGCAAAAAAAATAAAAATAAAAAAACTTTAAAACCAACGACCATGAGGACCCACCACAACCTTTCATTCTTTTCAAAGGAATCAATGTTTCTTAAATTCAAAACTTATATGTGAGAACCACATGAGCTATAAGCCTGTAAGTCTTCTTCTTTAAACGTGAGTCTTCTAGAGTTTTTCTTTTTATTGTTCAGTTTCAGTTCAGACTCTCTCCCAAGTGGCATTTCTTTCTTGCCTTTCTCTTCTTGGCATCGTAAACCCAAAAGCATACACTCATCTTTGTCTTTTCACTCGTATTAAACCTGCCTCTCTTGATGCACATATAGTAGGTAATTTTTTTTCAAAAGAATTTGAGGGTGGGCAGCTGGCTCCGCCAGACTACTCTTTATCCTTTCCTTGGATGTCTTCAAAGATTCAAAATTCTCGTGAGTTTGATGACATGTAATGAAGAATTTGCTAATGCATCAATGAAGTTGCTTAACCAAAGACCTCTATCTAAAAGTAAGATGAAAATGGCTTCAACAGGTTGATGATAAAGAAGATATGTTCGAAAAGCCAAGAAAATCTTTATGGACCAAACTCTTGGTGCCATAAGCCATAGTCGAGGTCAAGCCCCCTCTAGAATTGCAACATACACAAAATCAGATGAAAACTTTAATGGCAAGGGCCTGCCTCATTTCCCATAATCAAACTTAAACCCAACTAATATGGGTTTCCTTAACAACTCCTTACAACATAGTATAAAATCAATCAGAGTCACACCACTTTTGCGTCATAAGCTATAACACTAGAACTCTCTCTATGTGTCCTCTATGGTTCTATTTCAAAGGTGACTCTACTGTTCAATCACAGTTTCCCTAGGTTTAGGTTTATGAAATTCCCACAGAAGGTTGATGGCTATAATCAACTACAGTACTACACCACAACGATTAATATATGATCATGCTGACATATAATAAACTTGGAGGATTGTGCTCGTTGTGTATAGGACAAAAAAAAAAAAAAAATAAAAAAAAAAAAGAAGGTATAGGACAAAAACTAATTATATATATCCTTTCTTCGGCTACATTTAGAGTTTGTGTGGGTATTGGAGGGGGAGGAGCCCACTGGCCCAGGAAGGATTGACCCATGTATAGGCCCAATGGGCAGGCATGATCCAAACGTACAACCATTGGCCCATCTATAGGCACTCTGCCGAACACTAGGTCGTACATCTGATCGGATTCCCAAATTCAGTCAATTGGTCAAACGGTCAAAAACGACTGAACTACCCCTTCGAGCAATCAAAAACTTTTGATCTAAGGAAATCCTCCGTCAAGACTATTAAACTCTCTATGGTGCTTGATACCGAGCACATACACCTCAAAAGAAGCAATAAGAGAAAGCCACCCAACACATCCTATTAGCATCAATTGCCTCCACCAACAACCACCCTTTTTGCATTAAATGTGCAACAAGACAAGTTGTCCCTATACTCAATTAGGATAGCACCCTAAGGGCACGTCCCTTCAACCGACCTGAGGGGATAATGCGTTGTAAGAATTCTCCCCACTTTATGTGGAACTAGACACCAATCCAACCCATGAGAACCCTATAAATACCCCATCAACCCACAACCAAAGGTGAGTACATTTTCCTAACTATTGCCCTGCAATTTTTCTTAGACAATTGAACTAACTTAATCTTTGGAGAGCCTCTAGCCAACCTTACTGGTTCGTCTGAAGCTTAGGAAGTAGGTTGTCTTGTTCTTGCAAACATCCAATGAATCCTTATTCATCTTCCTACCTTCTTCGCTTGGTTTACTATTTTTAAAATCACTAACCTACAATTGACGATGTATGTGGAAACCACAAATATAACACCGGTGGAGCACTTTTATTACATTAATTTCCTCTAACAACCGTCACCCATTTTGCATTAAATGATATAAGATAGGTCATCCCTATGCAACATTAGGGAGAGCACCCTCGGGGCATGTCCCCTCAACTAAGGGGTTGGTGCATTGTCAAGATTTTTCCCATTTTATGTGATATTGGCTACCAATCCCACTCATAAGGAGCCTATAAATACCCCATCAACCCACAACCAAAGGTGTGTACATTCCCAACACTTGAACTGACTTAACTTTCGAAGATCGTCTGGCCAACCTAATGGTTTGATCTGAAGCTTAGGAAATAGGTTGTATTGTCCTTGCAAGCATCCAGTGAATCTCTATTCTTTTGACTACCTTGCTTGGTTGGGTTCCTTGGTGTGTTTCCTATTTCTAAAATCACACACTAAAATACAAGTATTATTAGTGAAAAAAAAAAAAAAAAAAAAAGACTGAATAATATACAAGATACAAAATATGATGATTGTGTATCTCATTCTTATTATTACTGGTAACATATGTATACTTATATATACCGTCTTTATTGTCCTAGTCTAGGGCTTCCTCTGTATTTACTATACCATACCAAAGTTTATGCATATATATAGTCACTTACTTGTACCTGTTTATTCAGAATATTTAATGCACAGTTTATTCTCTCTATGTCTCTGTCTTTTTGTCTCTAAAGTTAAGATGGTATCAGAGCCAAATTAATTTTTTTGGCATTCTAGTTTCTGCACCACTTGTCTAGCCGTCACCCTTAGTTCTAGTTGATACAATGACCCGCTTCTATTCTCCTCTTCGTTGTTACCATTAGGCTCCAGTATCCACCGCGTACCACCTGCCACTCACCTCGTTGGAATCAGATCTTGCCTCATTAGAAAACTCGCACGAATCCACCACAGGGCGCGCCACCACGTGCCGGTATTAGTCTCGGTGCCCCATAAGCTCCCTTCTCCCACCACTGCCGATAGGCTGCTACATTTGTCTCACCACCACCAAGGTTCTTCTCGCTGGCTCTGCCTCTCTTGTCCAAGAAAATTTTGTGGCCAACCAACCGCCAACGCGCCGCCGCACGCCTGTTAGAACTCTGACAGCCTTTTGGATCCCAAATCCATATGATTGCACTGCAACGCGACCCGTGACCTATTCTTCTGATCTACTGACTTCAGCCCTAGTTTGCTGACTTTATCTTCTAACTTCAGTAGATCCAAGAAAAAAAAAAAAAATAAACTTACCCATTATTGTGTTTTCTCTTGTTGTCTTTTTCAAGTATTTCTCATATATTTTTTATCCCATTCCAATGGAAAAAACCAAACTTCCCAAGATTGTTACCATCATTCCCAATGGGCACAATTACGTCATATTGTCCCAAGACATGCGCAGCTTCCTCAAAGGCCATAGTTTATGGCGTTATGTCACATGTGATATCAAACCTCCTATTCATGCTAAGGATGAAGACGATACGAAATTCTCCGATCTTCTTGAAGACTAGGATTGCAACAATCACCAAATCACTTGTTTTCACCACTCTACTATACCATCCATTCATCAAGGATTTGGTCGTTAGGACAATGCTAAAGATTTTTGGGATCTCTTGTGTCGTCACTATACTACTGCGGGCCTCTCTCACGAGAATAAACTATGGGACATTCTTGTCACCATTAAATAAAAGCCCAGGCAACCGATCAATGAATTCCTCTCTGGCATGCAGTCTGTTTGGGATCAGTTGGAGTAGTCCGCCCATATTGTCAAGGATCTTGATGATGCAAAAATCTTGGCTGCTAAAAGAGATCAGCTCCATCTCATCCAGTTTCTGTTGACCTTAACATCTGATTTTGTGCCCCATCTGTGTTGTTTTACTTCAGTAGTTCCCTTTGCCTACTTTGGAATTTGTTGTGGGTCAACTTCTATCTCATAAGACTCGTCTTCGCACTCTTTAGCCCATTCACCCTGATGCGGTCCTTGCTACTACTGTATGTCCTTCTCAACCTCACTCATCTCGGAATGTCCTGAAATACTGCAAACACTGTCATAAGCAGCGACATCTTCTATCTAAATGTCCTACCATCCAATGTCAGTATTGTCACAAGACTGGTCACATTGTTTACAACTGCCCTACCAAGCCTCCCAAGCCAGGTCAACCAGGCATTCTCCCAAGGCCTGTTAATCACTATGTTGCTACTGCTGCTGAAGAGTCACCCTCAAATCCTTCTTTATCTTCTACTTCGGTTAGTGAGTTAAGACCATTGGTCTTTACCATCGTCAAACAATTTATGTATACCTCTAATAAGGTTTCCTTTGCCGTCTCAAGTAACACTTGGTATTTTGACTCTGCCTATTGTAATCATATGTCACCTAACTCTTAGTTCTTTTCTTCTATTATTCCTACTACTCATGCTTCTCTTATTCAAACTACTAATGGCTCGCACATTACTGTCAGCCATACAGATTCTATTTCCACCTCTATGTTGTCTCTCTCTAATACATATCTTATTCCTAACCCCACTCTTAATCTCATCTCTGCTAGTCAATTATGAGAACTTAGTTTTGACTTGTGGTTTGGTTCTTCTGGTTGTCGTCTACAGGATCCTCAGACGAATCAGGTTCTTGGGACAGGCCGTAAAGTGGGACAAATGTTTGAGCTTACTTCAGTTCACCTACCTTCCACATCGACACCCCCTCTATCACATGTTGCTCATACTGCTTTTGTTTTTCCTTTGAGTCTTTGGCATTTTCATTTAGGTCATGTGTCAATTCAAAAACTTCGCTCTTTAATTTCTAGTGAATCCTTGGGTCAATTCAAACATGATTCAATTGACTGTGTATCATGTCAGTTGGCAAAACAACCAGGTTTATATTTTAATAATAATGACTTTTTTTCTCATGCTTCTTTTGATTTGATTCACTTTGATATTTGGAGACCTAGCCCTACTGCTACTGTAGGTAGATCTAAATATTATGTTATATTTGTTGATGATTTGTCTCACTATACATGAATCTACCTTATGCACAACAGCTCTGAATTAGCTTAAATCTATTGCATCTTTGCCCAAATGATCTCTACATAGTTTTCAAAAGTTATTAAAGTCTTCCGCATTGATAATGTCATGGAATATATAGACTCTTAATTTCTTGATTTCATTCACACTCAAGGCACCATTATTCAACGTTCATGTCTAAGAACATCTCAGCAAAATGGTAGGGCTAAACGCAAACACCGCCACATACGTGAATCTGTTAGGGCTTTCCTCATTTCTACCCCATGTCTAGAATGTTTTTGGAGGGAAGCCACCCTCATCGCTATCTACACCATCAACCGTCTTTCATCCTCAGCTCTCTAAAATCTGTCTCCTTTGAACGCCTCTATGATATTCCACCTTCATATTCTTCTCTTTGCGTCTTTGGTTGTGTATGCTTTGTTCTCCTTCAGCCGCATGAACGTTACAAATTAGAACATCGGTCTCATCTGTGTTGTTTTCTTGGGCATGAGATTAAACACAAAGGCTATCGTTGTTGGGATCCTATCTTTCAACGTCTTCGTATTTCTCATCATGTCGTTCTCTGGGAACACACCACATTCAATTCCCTCTCCAAGTTTAAGGCTTGTTCCACCCTTTCCTTTTTTACTAATCCATCACTTCCTTTGTTTCCTCCTGATATCTTTCTAGATCTTTTTGCACTTCTTCCTATTCCTCATAATGACTCTTTGGTTTCTTCCCTAGAACCTCCACTGCCTATGGACCCCGTCATTGATCAGAATTCTCCCTTTCCTCCTACTACCCCTCATGCTTTTTCTCTTACTACTCCTCCTGCTGACTTTCCGATTTCTCCCCAAGAATTTGCACTGCCCGTGGACCATGTCACTGATCAGACTCCTCATCTCCCTCTTCGTCGCTCTAATCGGGTAAGAGCACCTCCTGCTCATTTGCATGATTTTTTTTTTTTTTTTTTTTCAGCTGTGATTTCTCTTCATGAGCCTCACACCTATCATGAGGCTTGTACTAGTCCTCTTTTACAAGAAGCAATGATAGAAGAACTTCAAGCTTTGAAGAAAACTCATATAAATGGGTCTACAAGATCAAGACTGATAAGGGTTTGATTCTTCCCCTACTCTATGTTGATGACATGATCATTACTAGGAATGATCACTCTGGCGTTTCTGATTTCAATAAATTTCTCCACCAGCAATTTGAGATAAAGGATCTAGTAATCTGAGCTACTTTCTAGGCCTTGAGGTCTCTTCTGATTTCATTGGCTATTATCTCTCTCAGGCCAAGCATACCTCTGACTTGTTATCTCATGTTAGCATGACTAACACTAAAATTGTTTCTACACCTCTTGAGATGAATGCTTGCCTTACTCATTTGGATGGCACACCTCTCAGTGATGACACTCTTTATCGTCAGCTTGTTGGCATCTTAATCTATCTCACTGTGACCCGACCTTATATTGCTCATGTTGTACATTTGGTGAGTCAATTCTTGCCTACTCTCTACTCTACATACTACGCTGCAGTGCTTCACATTTTTCGCTATGTCAAGAGCACAATGTTCCATGGTCTTCACTTCTCAATTCACTCCACCCTTGACCTTTGTACTTATTCTGATGTTTATTGTGTAGGGGATCTTACTAACTACCACTCTACTACTGGTTTTTGTTTCTTTTTTGGAGACTCTCTTATTTTCTAGCGTAGTAAGAAACAACATATTGTGTCTCGCTCTAGCACCGAAGCAGAGTATCGTGCTCTGGCTGATAGTACCTCTGAACTTTTCGCTCTTCGCTGGCTATTGGAAGATATGAGTCTTACACATTCTTTACTGACTACCATTCATTGTGACAACGACAATGTTATTTGGATTGTACATAATGATGTTTTCTATGAATGCACAAAGTATATTGAGATTGATTGTCATCTTATGCATCATCATCCGTCTGCCGACATCTTGCGCCTTCTTCCAGTTAGCTCATCGGATCAGACTGCCAACATCTTTATGAAGACTTTTCTACCTAGTTGTTTCAGTCATCTTGTTTCCAAACTCAAGATGGCTTATGTCAAACCACCTTGAATTTGAGAGGGGATGTTAACATATGTATACTTATATATACCGTCTTTATTGTGCTAGTCTAGGGCTTCCTTTGTATTTACTATACCTTACCCTAATTTAGACATATATATAGTCTCTTACCTGTACATGTTTATTTAGAATATTTAATACATAATTTATTCTCTCTATCTCTCTATCCTTTTGTCTCTAAAGTTAACAATTACAATGACCATGATACCATGACAACAACAATCAATTCTGTAACCACATGCTATTATTTAAGAGAGATGAGTTACCTATTGTTCCATGTAGTGAGCAACCTATCAGGTACACTTTTATATACAGATATTAATGTATAGGTTTAGAATTAGTTGTCAGCAATTACCTGCCATTCCTAATGTCATATAAGTATATAACCACTATCCTTATGATATTATCTTAGAACAAAATACTATTTTTCCCTTTTGTCATTAAAATTGTTGTTATCAGTTCAAAAAAAGAAAATTAATCATATTCATTGAAGAAGAAATACAAAGGGTAGTAGTAACTCACTAAGTTCCAGCAATTCGGGTGCTTATGTGTGTACTATCTTCTTCATCAAGCTTGGCCAAACCAAAGTCAGATATCTTAGGATTAAGGTATTTATCAAGCAAAACATTAGTAGCCTTGATGTCTCTATGAACAATCTTCAATCTTGATTCTTCATGAAGATAAGTCAAGCCTCTTGCTATCCCAACACAAATCTTTCGTCTTGTTGTCCAATCCAATTTCAACTGGCATTCATCTGAGCCTTAAATTTATCAAATTTAATAGAAAATGGTCAATTATACATATGTACATGATCTTATTGAAAGCATGTAAATACAAATACCAAAACACATCAAGTGTCTGAAGCTAATGTTTACCGAACAAAGCTCGAGCAAGGCTATTGTTTTCCATGTACTCATATACTAGCAATAGTTGATTTCCCTCGATACAACATCCATAGAGCTTAACGAGATGAGGGTGTTGAAGAGCAGAAATCATGCCTATCTCATTCACGAACTCACGATTTCCTTGTTTTGATTTGGAAGAAAGTTGCTTAACTGCAATTGTGGTGCCGTCAAATAGGATGCCCTGTGTTTGAGAAAATAATTTAAAACATCTTAACATTGAAGGAAGAAACTGCAACAATGATGGTTCAAATGGAATAAATCAAGATGAAAAATGTAGTGTTTACCTTATAAACCGGACCAAAACCACCCTCTCCAATTTTATTGGCAATATCAAAGTTGTTTGTGGCTGCTCTGAGTTGCCTTAAGGTAAACGAACCAGTTTGCAAGTCTAAACCCTTTAAATCTGTAGAAGAATCAAAGTCAGATATGAATTATATCTAGGAAAACTGAAAATTTGTGCAAGTTTTTATTATTTTGACCAAAAAATTGAAGAGAATTATAAATCAAGAAGTTCTAATGCACCCATATGCAATCAATTCCTAAAACAGGCATTCATGCAAAATAATGGATTCTAGTAGAATAAAATGGTTGATAAATTATTGATTGGCCCAAAAGTTTAAGTTGTTAGAAAGGATAAATTAATCATTTAACCATTATTTAAACACTCTCCCTCACGTGTAGACCCAGACTCCCCCTTAATAAGTAGGACCGAATATGGTGGGATTTTTAACTTTTTAAATGAGAGATAACGTGAAAGATTGTCCCAAAATTTTAAGTTAGAAAAAATCGCCTATTCTAATATCATGATAAATTACCGATTATCCCAAAAGTTTAAATTGTTAAGAATGAGTGAATTTAATTTAACCATTATTCTAACATTATTTAATTGATATCTTTTTTTTTTTTTTTTTTTGACAATAGCAAGCAAACCTCACTTGTGGGGGATAGAACCCTGGACGTCTCCCATGGGAGACGCCAGGAGGTACCACTAGACTACAAGGGCCTGGATAATTTAATTAATATCAATATTATGTTTTTGAATAATTAAAGACATGCGTGAATATGCACCTAATTTATGTTTACAGGCATATATAAACATATGCAAAGAGCTCCAACGCAAAATCCAATTCACTGAACATAATAGTTTTTCTTAGAAACAGGTCATATAAAATAAAAAATAATTAAAAAAAAAAAAAAAAAAGACTCGCAGGTACGGTCATTGTCCTGACCCACTTGAATCCGAATTTGACATAACGTGTGACACATCTAGGCAATAACATTTAAAATTGTAAATACCTTGTTCCATTCTATTCTTCTGTCTTAGACAGCCTTTCCACCAGAGGATACCCAGAACCAGAAAAAGAACAAATGCTCCCGCAGCCACTATTCCAACCACTGCTCCTACTGATACACTATTCCCATTTTCTGATGGGGGTATAAAGTCTGAGTGAAAAAAGGGTTCAGGAGAGATAATATTAGATGACGCTGTCAAGTAAATGAATTGGAAAGGGAAAAGAATCATGACCAACCATGTAATGCATGGAGAAACACAAAAGTTTCCATCAAACCACTATGACCACTTCAATGACCAAAAAAACAAGACTCTCATTATATTCTGATTGAAAAGCCAAAACCCAAAAGACTTTAGTCACATAGTTGAATAATTGAGTGGAATATCCTAAAAAGAAATGGGAGTAGCAACATTTGAAGCTAATGCGAAGTCTATTTCCAGCAGTAAAAAATTTATTACAAGAAGCTAATGCGAGGTCTAAACCTACCAGGATCAACAGAAATTGCTGAAATAAGAGGACCATAGACTCCTCTATCAGGGATGCCAGTTGTACCCTTCCCAGCCCAGTAGAAACGGATCTCTAAGTTGTCACTAGTTACAACCCCAAGAAATTTTTGTATTACTCTTTTGCCAACCCCACCTCCTTCTTCGGCAATATTGAAATCCTGCTTCACTAGCTTTCCCTGCATAATTGTAAACATAATAGTGACCAGCTAGTAACAAGCTATAAACATAAGAGCTTTGATTGATGAAGGTCAGAGTATAATGTCATTAACTACCTGAATATAAATATCAAATACACGCCTTCCCAAGCTGCTAAATGTTTTATCATCAGTGAACTTTATCTCCGCAAAATGGAGGCTTACTGTGTAATTTCCAGTTCCCAAACAAAAAGCATAATAAGTAAGAGAGACAGGAGAAAGCCGTGCATTCATGTATAGTTCAGGATTAGCCATAGAGAGTATGGAAGAGTTTCTCAAAATATAATTGTCTTCTTTGTTATCATCCAAGAAGTTGCCAGTGCTGCTAAATGCCCAATTGCCTTTCTTGAAGAATTTTGAAGATCCACCTGTGTCTGTATCATCTTCATATGTAGTACTTCCATTTACAGTTGCATCTGTTCCACCACAATTTATATGGAGGGAGTAGACAACTGGGGGAACAATGACAATGCGTTAGTAACAGCTGAACATGTAAACGTGTTTGAGTTAAATATTAGCAAATTATACAAGAAAAAATAAAGGCTATAAATGGATCCTAACAACAAAAGTTCTGTCCTAGTGTACTAGCATTATTCTAACAATTATTCTAACAAAAGAATTTGGTAGACTTCATAAATTTGGAAGCATTTACAATAAATTTCCTATCATGGAGGCCACATGTAAGGGCCTGGGGCCTAGAGTCCAAACACACAAAAATTAAAACAGGATTAATACCCAATCACATTAAAGATTGCAATTCTATCACAAAGACTTGAAACAATCAAATGATCTAACAACCGCAGAGGAGAATTCAAAAAATTAGATGTAAAGTAGGATGTCTAGCCACATCTGTACTTATACCCCAAAAGGACTAGTCAAGTTACAATGATTTTGGGGATTAATTTTGGGCGAACCCACATGGGATTACTGGGTTGGCTCTGATACCATTTGTAACAACCCAAGGAAAGCATTAACCACATCTGCACTTATACCCCAAAAGAACTAGTCAAGTTAAAATTAGGACTCCTTGCAATTGTTAATAAAGCCCAGTTTGATCTAGTATATAGCCGATGTGTGACTCAACGCACACACACTTATTAGATTTTGGGGATTAATTTTGGGGCATTACACTAACAATCTTGAAGAATTTTATAGTACTTCAATCAATGTTATCATAGCCAAGAATGAAACTTACTTTTTGGACAAGAGCTTCTCAAACACCCAATATTTCCACTGATTAGGCAATCCAGGTACCAAACAAGTCAGCGTAATAACATCATAATTAAATATATGTTACATTAATCTAGACAGTGTACCAGAAAATATCAAAAAACCTTTGTGATGCATGCTTTGAGAGGTGAACTGAAAAAAACTTACTTCTCACTCCCCTTTGAAGAGGTTGTAAACAAGTTCCTACAGAAAATATCACCAAGTCAAAAGCTTAGCTAGTAATTAAAAATCACACTCACACACAATTAGATGAAAGCATTCTTACACGCTTTGTGGTTCACAAACCAAGCTTCCATCGGTAAAGTTGTTATATGAAAGATCACTGCACATAAAAGAAATAATGTAACTCACTATCTAACAGCATAAAGCATGAATAATAACTTTATGTTACACATGATAGTTGATAACATATATACGGAAACTGTTGTTAAAATCTCAATTTGAATCTTAGAATCTTACGATTTTACGATTCAAGATCATGAAAAAGATTCAAATCTTAACTAAATCTTAGAGGTGATAGAATCTTCATAGAATCTCAATTTTCTTCCAATTCTATACAATTCTACTGCACAAAGTTTATTCGGGTTTTTTGGATTTTTGTTCTTTTTCTTTTTTTGAGCCTCCAATGAGAATTTGACTTGTGTTGGGCTGATTTTTTGTATTTCAGTAGCCCAAATACTGAAATAGCCCATTAAATAAAATAAAAAACAAAACAAACCCTAACTCCCTAAAGTGGTAAGTCTCCCACATGAATACAACTAAAGAAACAAAAGTACAGAGAGAGTGAGACTTGAACATGTAAAGAAATTCATAATCTTAGTGACTATGAATTTGAAAATAAATTAAGAGATTTTGATGATCTTCCCATGGATGATTTAGATGGAAGCAACGACATTGATGAAAATCTTGTTTATGGTGAAGGTCTCCCATTAGAGGAAAACATTCATCAAATCAATGAAGATCTTGGTTATTCACGTTGAACAATAAGTAATGTGTTACTTTGTCACAAAATTGCCATTGTGGAAAATAGTTGGGAAACATTATTATTTGTGTAGTGTTATTATTTGGAACCTTATGTATGTTTGTGGTTATGCGGTATTAAAACTTGAAACTTGAAAGTTTGAAATTTGAAATTTGTCATTTGGTATTTAGTAGTTGATAACTTATTACCTTTTATAAGTTTCTATGTCAAAACTTATTTATTTTTCGATTATTCTTTAACATATGTTATGAATTATAATTATTTATATATTTTATTTATTTTTATTTACGGAAAATAGAATCTTACAATTTACGATTCAAATCTACGATTCGATTTACGAAACCCTCCCAACAATTCAAGATAGAATTCCAAGAAGGGGTAATGAGCTAATCATTTTTCATTCTCTCAAACTGAATTCTACATAATCCAGTAGATAAATTTTTCATCCGAACTCCCATAAATATCAAGCTCAACCCCTCTTACGTATGAAAGCTGCTTACCATCCTTGTGATTTTGATCATAGGAGCTAACCCGAAATAAGGACTCTTTCCTTCAAGTTAGACTATAAATGATACAAAGATACTGAAATTTAAAGTTAAAAAGGAGATATCAGTATGGCCATAATTGCTGGAGCTTAGTCTCAGTTTGATATCCACACTTTGGATTTGATGCTCTTCTTATTCTTTTTTTTTTTAAGGTATCCAGTGATAAGTCATGAAATATAACTTATTTACATGTATTTTGGAGATATTCTATTAGGATTGTGTTGCATTTCATGTTTAATTACACTTAAATGGATGTTTGTTGTTCAATTCATTGAATTACATGACTTATGCATTTAAGTGTATTAATTTAATCCCTTATATGTTAATTTAGGCTATGTTTGATTGTAGGCACAAGCTAGATCAAATTGGAGTTAGATATCAAATGCTGGATGGAGCAAAAGAGAAGAAAAGAGGTGCAAATTAATGTTTGAAAAGAAAAAGAAAAACAAAGCCCAAAAGGCCCACATGGCCACCAAAGCCCACAAGTTCACACTTAACTTTCCTACCATATCACACAAGCTCATTACTCAAAGGAGCTTTAATGAAATTCACGTGGGAGCCTTATTTTGGCTATGGATTGCACATCATCAATACTTACTCACATTACACAGGATCATTTGGAGCCTTAAGTGAATTTCTCCTTGCAGTGGATTGCATTGCATGCTTTCTTTTTCTGCCGCACCACACTAGATTATTTTTCCAATGGAGCCCTAAATGAAAGAAGCGTGGATAGCAATTTGAAAGTAGCAGCCGCCTGGGAGCAATTATTATTATTATTTTTTAGTTTTCTTTCTAGTTTTCTCTCTAGTTTTCTCTCTAGAAATTATTTTCTCTAGTTTTCTTTTTTCTTAGCCATGATTGGCTAAGCCTCTTGCTAGGGCTAGGGGCTATGTTTTCTGTATAAAGGTATGAATACTTGTAGTCCCTTTTATTTTTAATGTTAAATACAATTGATTGTTAATTATTTGATTCCTATTAATATATGTTTTATTCCGTACTTTCTATAAGTTCAATCATGTTTTTCTTATGATTAAGGGGGAATATTGCATGGTTTTAATTAGGTTTCGTGTTATATAAATTGAAAGATCTTTTTAATTATTACTCTAGCCACTTTATTTTCTCCGGTAATATAATGTTCCTGAGTTTTATTAGTTCAACCATGTCAAAAGCTTTTTAAAAGGAAAATAATCAACTTATAAACTGTTATTAGAACAAGGTTTTTAACCGAGATTACAAAGAAACATACTGGTATAGAGAAAACACCCCAAAACCCTAGTGTCTTTTTACATATATTTTTTACAAAATCTCCACAAACCAAATCTATTTTACCCTTCTTGCATATTGAATTACATTGTCTTTTGAAAACACAAACTCCCTAAGGATCGACAACCCCTTACACGTACTACAAGGTACCGCTTATTATTGAGCAACATCAATTTTTGGTGCCATTGCCGAGGAGTTTCGGCTTATTCAAGAGACAATTCTGTGGGACAAGGTTACTGGTGGATCACTTTATTGGTAATTTCATTCCATTCTCTTTTCATTTTGTTTTTCTTTTATTTATTTTCTTTTATTTGTTTATTTTGTTGCTTTGACCTGTTTTGTTTTACTGTGCATGAGCGTTTGGGTTAGAAACAGCAAAGGTAGATTGGAGACTTTTGAGACACTTTTTGGAAGTCTATTTGATACACCTACAAGCTCACCTACATCTTCCATCATGGCTGAAGAAAGAGTAATTCCACTTGAGGCACCTAGGATGACCATGTATCAGCTGCTGCACCCTACTCAAAGCTCCATTCCGTCATGCATTATGTTTCCTCCAAATGCACCTCATGTGGAGATCAAACAAGGGCTAATGGCCATACTTCCAGATTTCAGGGGATTGGAGAATGAGAACCCCTATGTGCATGTGAGAGCATTTGAAGAAGTGATTGGCAGCTTGTATGCACAGAATGTGATTGAGACCGCCAAGTTGAGATTCTTTCCATTCTCACTCAAGGACGAGGCTAAGGGTTGGTTGTACACACTGAAGCCTGGGTCCATAGGAGGTTGGGGGGAGATGACTCAAGAGTTCTTACACAAAAAGTTGGCACGAAACATTTACAAATTTTAGAAAAAAAAAAAAAAAAAAAAATCGTTTAGAAAACATTAGGAAAACTATGGATATTCGGAAACGTTTAGAAAATTTTGGAATTCTCACCAAACTTTTATGAATTCTTCAAAATGCTAGGGAAATTTCTAACCAACATGTTTGAGGGATTTTTCTGAATAGCTTGATTTTTAAAACAATTTTGCAAAAAAACATTGTTTTGAAACTAATGAGGTAAATAGCCTCTCGTGGAACTCGTCGCTCGTAGAGACGAGTTCCATGTGGAACTCGTCTCTCCAAGAGACAAGTTCCATTAAAAATAACATTGCATAGCATTCCGTGGCATTTTGACGTGGAAAAATTTGACCCCGCTGAGACGAGTTCCACAAAATTTTTTAAATCCCCTTAAGTCTGACGCAAACGGGCACATTATTATTAAAAAAGTTTAATCTGGCTGGAACTCGTCTCTTCTAAAGACGAGTTCCATTGAAATTCCATTTCGCGTTCGCACATTAAAAAAAAAATAATAATTTGGCTGGAACTCATCTCTGCTAAAGACGAGTTCCATTGAAATTAAGAAAACCAATTCGCATTCGCGCATTAAAAAAAATGGGGATATTGTTTATGATCATAGCAGAGAGTGGGAGTTGCCAAGACATGGTCGTGGGTCCACCGCAAACCCACAACCACCATACCCGCAAACCCACACCGCAAACCACCACACACTGCACAGAGCCACCACCGACAACCACCATACCCGTAAACTCACCACACACTGCACAGAGCCACCACCGACAACCACCATACCCACAAACCCACCACACACTGCACAGAGCCACCACCGATCCACCACAAACCCATGCCGGCAAACCCATACCCACAAACCCACGCCGACAAACCCATAACCACAAACCCATAAAATCGAAACCCATCCATCAAACCCGCTGCAAAACCGAAAACCCACACCGCAAACCACCACACACTGCACAGAGCCACCACCAACAACCACCATACCCGCAAACCCACCACACACTGCACAAAGCCACCACCGACAACCACCATACCCACAAACCCACCACACTGCACAGAGCCACCCCCGATCCACCACAAACCCATACCCAAAAACCCAAGCCACCACAAACCCACGCCCATAAAACCAATAAAATCGAAACCCATCCATCAGACCCGCTGCAAAACCGAAACCCACCATCAACCACAGACCCACGCCGGCAGCTCCTTCTCAAACAAAAAGCAAAAAAAAAAAATTGAGAGAAGGAAAGAAAAAACAGAGTCTGAGAGATGAGTGAGGAAGAGTTTGAGAGAGATGAGTGAGAAAAAGAGAGGCAGATCAGAGAAGATGTAAGAGAGAGAAAGAGTCTTCAGCTTTTGAGAGTTTTGAGAGTTTCAGGCGGGGAGATGGTATTTTTTTCATTTTAAGTGGAACTCGTCTCTTCATTTTAAGTGGAACTTGTCTCTAGAAGAGACGAGTTCCAGCTAGAACTTCTTTTGTCTTTCCAGTTGCAGATGTGGCAAAAATGCAAAAATTTAAGTAGAACTC
The DNA here is from genome assembly GCA_907173295.1 of Fagus sylvatica. Taxonomy (NCBI): domain Eukaryota; kingdom Viridiplantae; phylum Streptophyta; class Magnoliopsida; order Fagales; family Fagaceae; genus Fagus; species Fagus sylvatica. The sequence goes on from OU015766.1 coordinate 1,185,082, forward strand.
GTCTCTTCTAGAGACGAGAAGGCTATTTCCCTCAATTGTTTTGAAACAATATTTTCTTGCAAAATAGTATTAAAAATAATATTATTAGGCAAAAAAAATCCAACATTTTTTCTATAAACTCTCCAATATTTATATATTTTAATGCACGCTTTTTTTTTTTCTTTCTTTTTTTCTGCAATTGGTTAACTATATAACATGGTTTTGTAAATTAACCTTTAAAGAAACAATATGCGTTTGCCTGTGACTGTTCTAGTGATAAATATTCACTGAAAACAAAGTTTCTTTGTATATAACCATCCACAACAAATCAGACGGAAGAGATTCTATCCAAGCATGTAAAGAACTACTTATTGGGTATATATATGTGTGAGTGGAAGTCCAATATGAAGAATAAGTAAAAATGTTGAGAAATTAATACAACATAACTGAGCCCAAATCCAAAAGTTTAAGTTTTTAGTTTAAATGATGTCCCTATATATTATATTGGAGTCTTCCCAAGGTGTTATCTTCCCAATCTATACAATATCTAATAGGCAAGGTTTTGCAATAGATTTTGTGAAGCTCCTATTAAGCCACTTCATCAGCATTCCTCTGCAAGCAATTTTGGGTTGAGTAATGCTAGAGACACAACTTATTTTTAACTATTTACTTACAAACTGACATGGCACTGCTATGATAATATACCACATCAACAATTAAAATACCAAATTAACTGGTCAGCATTAATTTTATAAAATCATTAAAAATAAAAATAAAAACATGAGATTGAACCCAGTGCTGGCCCTCCCAAAAACAATCTGAAACTCATCACTTTCGGTGTCTAGGTTTTGGACTACGGTCACAGCCATGGAAATTATCACTTATTTCTTATCAAACGATATTTAAATAGAGAGAGACCTTTGGTTTTGGTGGTAGTGGTTGGGTTCATGGCTTTGAATCGGATTTTAAGTGGAGGTAAGGTTCAACGAGCAAAACCTCCAGATCCGAATAAAAAAATCAGTGAAAATGCTTCTCCATTTTGTTTGCTTTTGTTCTTGGGCGTTGTCAAATGGACAAGTTGTTTTTGTTGAAATACATTGTACATCCAATTATTTTATAATTCACTTTTGCTTTTTATCTCTTCCATGACATGGGATTTCGCTAAACTCCCAGATCCGAATAACAAAACCCCCAGTCGAATTTTTCCCCTTATTTGCTTCTTTTGTTTCTCTTTCTCGTACCCACAAAACTGTCTTCTTTTTTTCTTTTTCTTTTTCCTGAGCTTTTCTGGATAATCTCGATCTAAATCATGTACAATCGTTAGGCTGAGGTTTCGCTTAGAAAGGACGCTGACACGCTGCATTATATTGCCAAGTTCATACTTGTCTCTCCGTACACGACTCTGGCTCCGGCGACTGCATATCATTCGAACGACTTCGACATGTGGAACGCGTAGTCCAGAGCCTGGCTTGGTCCCTCGCCAAAAAACTTTCCACCGTTGGTTTTTGTGATTGGATAGTTTTGTTTTGGGACTTCTATTCTGTTTCCCAATTGTTGGTGGTAGTGGGTGGGCACCGGCGGTGAGTTGGTGGGTTAAGGGGTTTTTTTTCTTTCTTTCTTTTTTTCCAGATTTAGTTATTTTAAAATTATAATGATTTATTAACGTTAAATGTTAATGCTGACGTGTGTTTTAATTGCTAATGTGTTACCTTCCACTTAGGATGCCATGTCAGTTTATAAAGGAGTGATTGTAAAATAAATTGTGTCTCTAGCATTACTTTTTTGGTTATGCCATTCCATTCCCTTTATTGTCTTTTAAATTTTCTTCTTCATACCCTTCTAAATTTTACCATTTTATTTTGTCTTATACTACTCTTCTTTATACCTTTTTAAATTCTACCATTTTACTTTGTCTTACATTTCCCTAATTTTTATATTTATATGCATATACGTATGTGTATATAATAAATTCACTAGCAATTTAAGGCTATCACATTCTATTCCCTTTGTGGCCTTTTAAATTTTCCAATTCGGTTTTTCTCCCTCCACCAAACCCTTTATGCCTTTTTAAATTTTCTCCTTTATGCCTTCTTAATTTCTACGGTTTTACTTTGTATATCTATATACATATACATCAAACCCTTTATGCCTTTTTAAATTCTCTCATTTATGCCCTCCTAAATTTATGCATTCTTAATTTTTACGGTTTTACTTTGTATCACCTTTCCCTAAATTATATATCTATATACATATACATATACATCTCTATAATAATGGAGGCTTTGCAATAAATTCACTAGTAATTTAATGTTATTCCATTACACAATTTTCGGCTTCCCTCTTTAATGCTTTGTGACGTGGTGGAGTTTCCCAGGAGAAATTATTCAGTCCACTGGGTGAACCACGCCATCCGTCCACCATTCCAATAATTAAATGACACGTGTGATAATTAATACAGTCAGTTTTTAACCATTGGTCATTTTAAAAGTATGGGTTTAATGGTTAAAAGCTGACTGTATTAATTATCACTAATGTCATTTAATTATTGGAATGGTGGACGGATGGCGTGGTTCACCCAGTGGACTGAATAATTTCTCGTTTCCCAATGGCTTTTCCTTTTTTTTAGGTTTTATTTCAAAGAAAAGCTAAAAGCTAAAAGTATTCAAGAGAGAGAAGGATTGAATATCATAATATTATTGCTTGATTACCAATACAGTGTTGTATTTATAAGGTTTAAATACACTGTTAGTTCTTAAAGTTTATTCAGTGAGTGTTATTGGTCCTTGAAGTTTGAAATGAGCTCTATTAGTCCCTAAAGTTTAAAAAACGATCGCTATTGATCCCTTCATCTAACTCCAATAGTTATTTGTCTATGTGGCTAACGGATAGATGATATGTCATTTTTTTAATATTATGTGACACAATAAAAATTGACACCAAAGCAACAAACAAAAAAAACCATGGCTGACCCGACCCACTTGAGTTAGTCCCCAGAACCTTTCACTGTCTTTACCAAATCACAAACCAACCCACGCACGCCTCAACAGTTCTGTACCTCCATTTATGGCATTCTATTTCTGCTTAGGTGGTTTGATTAACTCTTACCGAACAAACCTGTGGAATCTTCCGGGGCCTATTTCGTCCCAAACTCAGTAGTGAGACAAAAATAATGAAAAACACAGACTACACAATCAGACAAAACAAACCAAAGAAGCTCATTTCTTTTAAAAGAAAAGAAAAACCCATAACTAAATAATCTTACAAAACAACGTCATAACAAGAATGCAAGATTAATGACCACACACACCACTTTCTTGGAATTGCTCCCAAAGGCCACGATGCCCATTTCTTTCTAAGAATATTCCTTCTTTCTTTAAATTGAATTCCTTCCTTCTTTCATTACTACAATGATTGTCGCCGATTTTAATTTTGTTTATTGAATATTCGATAGTATGGTGTATTTTTCTTAGCACATATGAGATATATTACAAGACGTCGTTCGATCGGATAAAATGTAAAGAGGGATAATGGATTGAAGAAATTCAGTAAAGCCCAGATCAATGACAACTTCTCAAACTACCGTGTGGGTGACGCTGGAAATGAAGCATCAAAAGTGTCGCCAGTGGGTGGGGTTGCATCGAAGTCTCTGGGTGGTTGTGTTGTCCGGTGTTGAAGAGGGTTAGGGGCTTGTGTGGGTGGGTCTGTGGTTTGGTAAAGACAGGATCGGGAAAAGTTTTTTTTGGTAATTGAAGTGGGTTGGTTGTGTGGCATTGGGTAATGGGTATTGAAGTGGGTCAGGTCAGTCATGGATATTTTGCTTAGGTGTCAATTTTTTTTTATCATGCCACATAATATTAAAAAATGACATATCATCTTTCCATTAGCCACGTAGGCAAATAACTAACAGAGTTAGATTTAAGAACCAATAGCAATCATTTTTTAAACTTCAAGGACCAATAGAACTCATTTCAAATTTCAGGTACCAATAGCAATCATTGAGTAAACTTTAGGGACCAACAGTGCATTTAAGCCTATTTATAATTACAAAAATTTAAAGCTAATTAACTCACTAACTATATGTAACTTATTATTATTTGTTGCAAATTAGTTACAACACATGGAGGTATTATCTAAAGATAACTATGAGCTGTCAAGTGTGATACACGTGTGATTCACACATGATCGTTGGCAGGTTGTAGAACATGGTGGAAACCACTGAGTCAGTGAGTCTTGTGTTTAACAATAGACTGAAAACATACGAAGCCGAGTGAGACTTGGTGAAGGTAGACATTTTGTGGGGATGTCGGCGAGCTAATCGATGGTGGAGATAAATTTCTTGACAACATGGCAGCGTACCACCTTCTTTCTGACAAAATGGTAATTGACTTTAATGTGTTTGGTTCTCGCATGAAAAACGGGATTTGAAGCAAGGGCGAGAGCAGAGAGGTTGTCGCACCATAAAATGGGTAGATAAGGTAAGAAAATCCCAAATCCTTGAGAACCATTTTAATCCAAAAAACCTTGGTGGTGGCAGAAGTGAGACTTCGATACTCCGCTTCAATAGAAGAGCCGGAGACGATGCACTGTTTCTTTGTAATTCAAGTAATAGGAGTGGAGCCCAAGAACACAACATTGCCAGAGGTTGAACGGCGATTAATTGGGTCACCAGTCCAATCTGCATCAACATATGCTTGTAGATGGAGAGAACCAGGTTGAAAAAGGAGACCACAGTACAATAAGCCCTTGATATAACAGAGGATCCGTTTGGCAGCAGCCAGGTGAACATCAGTTGGGGAGTGCATGAATTGATAAACCTAATTAACGGCAAAGCTAAGATCAAGTCTGGTGAAAGTCAGGTATTGTAAAGCACCAACAAGACTTCTAAAACTTGTAGGGTCAGCAAGTGGTGTGCCTTGATCTTTTGTAAGTCTAGAGGTAGATGAGTATGGAGTGGAGTAGGGTTTGCAATTTGTCATATCAAATTGTTGAAGAAGATCTGTGGCATATTTGGTTGGATGTACTGAGAAACCGGTGGTATGGTACTGAAGTTGAAGACCAAGGAAATAATGAAGAGGGCCAAGGTCTTTGAGCTCAATGGTTTTCTGTAAATTTTGGATGAGATTAGTAATGAGTGTTGGAGAAGTTCCTGTGATGATAATATCATCAATGCATAGAAGAAGATAAAGGGTATAATGGTTGGCTTTGAAGGTAAAGAGAGAAAGGTCTGTAATGGAGTCATTAAAGCCAAGTGTTTCAAGCTGTGAGGTAAATCGTTCAAACCAGGCTCTGGGTGCCTGCTTTAGGCCATATAATGACTTATGTAGTTTACAAACATGATTTGGCCTGAGTGGATCAATAAAGCCTTGGGGCTAAGCCATGTATACATCTTCATTGAGATAGCCATGGAGGAAAGCATTACTAATGTCAAGCTATCTAAGAGGCCAAGTAAATTGAGCAGCCAAGGTAAGGATGAAACGAACTGTTGTTGGTTTAATAACTAGACTAAAGGTTTCATCATAATCAAGCCCAGCTTGTTGATTAAATCCTATAGCAACCAATCGTGCTTTATACCTTGAAACTGACCCATCTGTATTTCCTTTTACTTTGTAGACCCATTTGCAATTGGCAATGTTTTGAGAAGAGTTAGGAGGAACCAAGCTCCAAGTGCCTTGTCTGTGTAAGGCAGAGAACTCATCTTCCATAGTTGTAATCCAAGGTGTGAGAGCACTGGCAATGGAGAATGAAGGAGGCTCAACATCAAGGTAGTCCATTGTGGTAGAGGTTAAGGCCAACTTTTTCTTTGAAATACTTTATTTGAGTCATGTTTGCATTGGATGATTGTTGGTGATAAGAAGTGTTTGTGGTGCTGGCAAGGGAGAATTGTGTGTTTCAAGTAGGGTTGGTAAGGGAGAATTGTGTGTTTCAAGTGGTGTTGGTAAGGGAGAATTGTGAATATCTGTGGTTTCTAGAATAGATTCTAATGTAAATGTAGTTTCTGGTAAAATAGGCATTGGGTTAGAAGTAGAAGTGGATGTAGTGGGTGTGTGTATGTGAATAAGTGTGTGAATTTGAGGAAGGAATTGGACCTAATAGTGAGGGTTGAGTACAGGTTGTAAAGTAAAGGAGAGAGCTAAGCCAAATGTTGGTTGGTGAAAAGTGTAAGTCATTTGAAGGAGTGTAGGATGTAGATTTAGAGAATGGAAAGGCAGTCTCATCAAAGATGATATGTCTGGAAACTATAAGTTTGTTATGAGTGAGATCAAGACAAAGATAGCCTTTTGAGTGAGTGGCGTAACCTAAGAAAATGCACTCTTGAGATTTAAATTGGAGTTTGTATTTGTTGTAAGGAGTTAAGAGTGGATAGCAGGAACACCCAAAGACCTTAAAAAAAGAGTAATCTAGTGGAGAGTGAAATAAAACTTCCCAGGGAGATTTGAGATGTAAATTGATTGTGGGAAGTCTATTGATAAGGAAAATAGAAGAGGCAAATGCATAAGGCCAATATGACAAAGGCAAAGATGATTGGGAAATGAGTGTAAAAGCTATTTCAATTATGTGTTTGTGTTTCCTTTCAACTACTCCATTTTGTTGGGGTGTGTGTGGGCTAAAAAATGGGTGAAAAATGCCATTAGATGAGCAGTAATTTTGAAAGTCAGAATTAGTATATTCTCCCCCACAATGTGTTCTAAGGACTTTAAGTTTGTAGTTGAAGAGATTTTTAATGGTGGACTTGAAATGAATAATAGTAGACAAAACTTTGGACTTATGCTTTAAAGGAAAGAACCAAGTGAATTTAGAGAAGTCATCAATAAAGGAAACATAGTATTTAGTGCCATTTATTGAAGTGATAGGTTCTAGCCCCCATACATCACTATGAACTAATTGAAGGGCCTCAGTGCCATGAGTACAAGAATTAGGAAATGACAATTATGACATCTTGCCTAAATTACACTGTTTACAAAAACAATGAGATGATGAAGAATCTGTAGTAGGTGCAAGAAGATGCTTGAGAACAGATTGTAGAATCTTTGAATTAGGATGACCAAGTTTGGAGTGCCATGTTGAGGAAGAGACTCTAGTGGTTATATAGGCTGATCATTGAAATGGTGGTAGTGCTGATTTGGTGAAGTGACGTAGGACTTTGTTGGATTGGAAAGGATCACCATAGATGGGATAAAAACCAGCTTCATTGAGGCCCTTGTAAAGGACTTTTCTTGAAATGGAAACTACAATTTTTATCTTTGCAACATTTAATCACAGAAAAGAAAAAAGAAAAAAAAATAAAAATAAAAATAAAAATAAATAAAATAAAATAAATAAAAATAAAAAATAAAATTAGATTTCATGTTAGGAACCTAAGAGTGTGCCTATGATGTCGGATATGTTTAGAGGTTGTAAGTTGGGAATTTTGTTGACCATTGCCAATAGTGACAGCATCATTTCCATTGTATTCTCTTGCTTGTTGGAGATTGGCTTAGTTTGGTGTGAAGTAATCTGTAGCCCCAGTGTCTGAAGCCCAGCAATTGGAAGTAAATGCAATTGAAGAAAATGACATGGCTGCAAGCTTGGTTGGTGGGTGTTTTCCTTGAAAAGCAAAGTCCATTCTATGATAACAATCAAGAGTAGTGTGTCCATTCTTGTAGCATATCTGACAAGTAGGCATAGAAGAGGACTGAGAATTATATGTGGAGGGCTGTGGAGAAAAGTTGTTGAAACCTCCCCTACTATTGTTCTGGTTGTTGAAACTGTTGAAGTTTCTACCTCCTCTAAAATTATTAAATTTGCCTCCTCTTCCTCCTCTATTGGACTGAGAATGGGGATTGAATTGAATCAAAGAAGTGTTGGTACCTATATTAGCTTTAGGACCTTGCCCAATCGTTGCTAGGTGTAGTGATTCTTTAGAAGATTCAGTGTTCTTGTCGAGAGATTTCTCCTCTCCAAGCATAGCACATGAAGCTCTTCAAAACTTATGAACTCATTTATGGTTCTCATGGCGGAGCATAAAGGATAGAATTTTGTAGGCAGCCCATCTAAGACAATATGTAACAATTCTTCAGCTTCTATGAAAACTCCCACTGCTTCTTGTTTGTCTTTGCATTCTTTAATTTTCTGCATGTAAACATTAATACTTTCATTGTTTTTCTTGATGTTGTTCAAATCACGTTTGAGGCTAAGAACATTTGATCTTAAGAGGGATGTGAACCTCTTTTCCAAGGTGTCCCAAACACCTTTAGTTGATTTCTGACTAATAACAAGAGCTAGTACTGAAGTTGATATGGTGGCACTAATCATGGAGATCAAGGCTTGGTCTTTGGTATCCCATTGAATGAAATTAGGATTTAGAATAGGAGCACCACTGGTGTCTCGGCTATACATTTCTTGACATGGATAGGAGCCATCAACTATATCAAGAAGCTTGTAAGCTTTGAGAGTTGAGGTAATCTGAAATTTCCACAGCATGTAATTTGTCTGATCCAATTTTACAGAAACCAGATTGGTTATATTGGAAAGAAGTATCATGGGTTTGGTATTTGGATTGGAGTTCATAGCTTTGTGTAAAGAAGAGATTTCTGAGAGTGGTGTTCAAAAGAGAGAAAATAAGAAGGAAAGGTGCAGCGGCAGTGCAAAGAAGAAACGTGCAGCAACAATATTTAGAATGAAGAAAAGGAAGGAGATGCAAAGGCCATGATTGAATCGGTCATGGCTTTGATGCCATGAAAGAAAATCTAAAAGCTAAAAGTATTCAAGAGAGAGAAGGATTGAATATCAGAATATTATTCCCTGATTACCAATTATCAATATAGTGTTGTATTTATAATTACAGAAATGTAAAACTAACTCTCTAACTATATGTAACTAACTATTATTTGTTGCTAATCAGTTACAACACGTGGAGGTATTATCTAAAGATAACTATGAGCTGTCAAGTGTGATACACGTGTGATTCACACGTGATCTTTGGCAGGTTCTAGAACATGGTGGAAACAATTGAGACAATGAGTCTTGTGTTTAACCTTAGACTGAAAACCTGCAACAATGTCAAACTCTAACATTAGTGACACATGCGTGTCACATGTAAGATCTAACGAGATTTTTGAATGGCAAAGTAATAGAGGGATTGAGATCCCATGCAATTGGTATTGCATGCAATACCAATTGAGTGGTTGAGATTGAAACTTGTGCATCAAGGGAGAGAGCAAACCACTTGAAACCATTTCAAGTCCCAAAACTAATCAAAGATATAAAAACATTAACAGAAAATTACACCCAACCAAATTCCATAATAAGTCACTACATTATAAACGTGGTCTAAATTCTCATATCTACTTTTTTCATCCTCGAAAACATTTCCTTCCAAAAAAAGGTAAAACATAAGTATAATTATTTAGTTGTTGTATATTAACCATTAAATTCTCCAATTAAATTCAAACATATCTGCACTATTATTCTTGAAAAAGATAGCACTATTTGTGTTTTATTGGTTACACTACAAGTCTACAAGTGACGCTCTGTTTTCGTCACCATAGTCTTATTCTTTTTCCCACCAAAATTTCATTTGGCGCCTATTTTTCACACACATAGGGTGACGAACAATGTTTTCATCACCCACTTTCAAACACATAGCGTGACGACATATGGGTTGCGTCACTACTACGAATAATAAGTGATGATCTTCTTTTGTCACCATAGTCTCATTCTTTTTCCCACCAAAATTTTATTTGGCGCCTATTTTTCACAAACATAGGGTGACGAACTATATTTTCGTCACCCACTTTCAAACATATAGCGTGACGCAATATGGGTTTCGTCACTACTACAAATAATAAGTGACGATCTTCTTTCGTCACCATAGTCCCATTCCTTCTCTCACCAAAATTTTATTTGGCGCCTATTTTTCAAACACATTAGGTGATGAAAATAGGTTTGCGTCACAACATTTCAATCAAATTGCATGACGCAAATTGGATTCCGTCACTACAAAAAATAATCGATGATGAATTATATCATCACCCGATATGACAACTTTGCGTGACGACATTGTTCGTCACCATAGCTCCCATTTCCTTTCCCACCAAAAACAATTTGTTGGCGCCTATTTTCTAAGCATATTGGGTGACGAAAATTATGTTGCGTCACCAACTAAGACCAATAGGTGACAAAAAGTGAATTGCGTCACCCAATAAAGACCTTGTTTTGACGAAATTAGTTTCATCACTAAATTTCGTCACCAAATATCCATATTATTGTAGTAGTGTAACCATATGTTTGAATTCAATTGGGAAACCTAATGTAAATTTTATCCAAAAAAAATTAAAATAAAGTTTCAATTTTAAGTAATTGATGAACCAAACAGGCGGTAAATAATCATTGAATTCAAAAGAGAAAGAAGAATAAAGTTGTAAATAAAAGGGAAATACTAATGAAATAAATAGCAATTCATTGGGTTGTTACATTTATAAGTGGCTTGATATAAGTGTTATAAAAGATACTTTCTCCACCAGATTTTCATCATGTATGATGAAGTATTGGTGGTATTTTCTTGGACATATTTCCACTAGTATTACTTAAATACCAGTGGTCATCAATGGATATTGAGAGTATAGTTATACACAGATTATAAATGTTATACAAGACAATCGCCACAAGAGTTAGAAAGGTAATAGGGAACAAACAATGTATACATTTTAATGATTTACCATTTTTAATGCATATGATAAAAACTTCTTCAGATTAATTTGGAAGAGAAACTTACATGTTGTTTCTTTTTAGCATCCAATCAGGCACTGGTCCACTGAGCAAGTTTCCAGCTAGATATCTAAACAAATTCAGTGTAAAAGATTCAGAACAAATTATGTAGTTTTGTGCGTTACAGTACACAACACATCAATATGACTTGCCACTGACACAATTTTTAGCACATTGAAATGACTAAATTGAAATACAAACACATACGCGTACGCGTACATCTTCCGATGCTTTTGGAATTTAGATTAATGGTGGTAAATTGGGAAAAAAAAAATTGACCCCTATCCAATAGAAGGACTGTCAATTACTTCCACCCTTTGACAAAGGAACTCTGATTCAGTTCAGAAGACAATACAGAAGGGTCTACATTTAATATCAATAATCACTTTATAAATGTGCCCAGATTTTACTCTAAAGGCTTCCTTGAATCATATTGTTGGAAATAAGCCATGCTGTTGTTTGGATCTTTTACTTCTTTTTCTTTTTTACTACAGAGTTGATGGATTGGTCCTTTATTATTATGTTTTTAACCCGCCCAATTAAACATTTTCCTTTACTTTGGTGAATGGAAATCTGCATCTGAAGTCAAAATGCTTACATGAACTGCACACGTTCTAGAGTACCGATATAGTTGCTGGGAATTGCTCCAGTTATTTTGTTAAAGCTGAGGTCTCTGCAATAGAACTTATAATCAATGTTTGTGAAAATGAAAACTCTCACAAAAAGAAAAAAGAAATTACAGCCAAATCATTTACTTGAAAAATTATAGACACAGATAACAAATTGAAGTTTGCAATAAAAGGAAAAGAAAAGACTATAGAAAATATTTATCAAGCAAGCAGACAGAAAGAAACTTGATTTATTTGCAGTGGTAACTTTGAGCGAAAATGGCCATCAAAATGTAGAGTCAATAATTGGATTAAGCCTTAATAGAATGTTTATATTCATCAATAAGATATAATGAATTTCCCGTGCAAGAATCCTAGCTACATGACCCTTAAATTTGTTGAAAAAATATTTCTGAGAATTGTTTTTATTTTTGATAATTTGAATTGTTTTTAATATACTGCAAACAAGAAAGTAAAAACGCAGTATATATATACTGACAAGGTTTTCAGGTTATCCATCGCCCCGAGGCCGAGGTATTCAGGTAGTCGCCCAGTAATATTGCAACTCCTTAGTATCCTGAAACACAACCAAATATTTTGTATCAATTTGAGTTGCAAAAGAAGAAGAAAAATAAAAATACATATTTTGAGGAATCATGTGTAATCGAAGCATCTAACTCACAGAGTTTTCATATTTGTCATATTACGAAGTCGCGGAAAATCTGCTTCAGGTCCTCTTACGTCACTAATTCTCCTACATATCAAAATTCAACCAGCAATAAATTAAAAAGAATAAAAATGCATTTCGCTTTTAAACAATTAATAGCTACAAAATTATAGAGCCACACTGACAAGTCAGATAACTTTCTCAAAGAAGCAATGCCGAGAGGAATTGGCCCGTTCAAACCACTTCCTTGAATCCTCCTGTTACAAAATTTTGATTTAATAAGTAATAATACAGAATGCTCAATTCTTTTTCTTGAAAAATTAAAAAGAAAAAAGTCAAATTCTCACAGGTCTTGGAGATTTGAAAAATTCTGAATAAAATCCGGTATCTTTCCAGAAAATTGGTTGTCACTAATCCGACTGCATTATTGGGGGGAAGCAATATGTGAATCTAAAATATAGCAATGAAAAATGGATGCATGCAAACTCTACAAGGTAAAAAAAAAAAAAAATTGAAGCTTACAACTCTGTTAAATTTGTCAGCCCTGCAAATGTTTCAGGAATCTCCCCAGTAAAATTGTTTGAGGTCAGATGTCTATGACAATAACAACAACAATTTAGAAAGACCAATCAATAGAAAAAGAAATGCATTAATACAAGTAAACAAATTAATGGAGATCATTTTTTCTTGATCATAATGACATTTTAAGATCTTACTACAGAAAATTCATGCAATATTCTTTAAACATATAGAAATTCAAATGAAGGGTCTTACAGTCTTTCTATGTGGATCAAATGCCCAAGCTCCTTAGGAAGACTTCCGGAAAGCTTATTAAACTCAAGGACCCTGTAGATTACAAATTGGAATTCCTTCATATAAAAAAATAAAAACACACACACACACAGACACAAAGGGAAATGGTGGTATGCAGTAAGAACTCACAAACTTTTGAGAGTGGTGATATTTCCAAGCTCTTTGGGAATCGAACCGGTTAACCGGTTCCCAAGAAGAGAACTGCAATATAGGGGAAGCCATGAAATGAATAACAGATGAAAATCACAAACACAAACACAAACATAGAATATCAAACAAACAAACACACCAACCGACAGAGAGAGAGAGAGAATACATGTTGATCAGTTGCTGCATGGAGCCCCATTCTGGAGGGATTGTGCCGTTAAGGTAGTTACGGGTGAGGTCACTATATTTGAAACAAAAACAAACACACACACACAGACAGAGGTTAATTAGTTGATGAAACTTGAAAGAAACTATTTAACTATTGAGTAGTAGGAGGTGAAGCAGGAATTCTTACATTTGTTGGAGGTAAGGAAATTTGACCAGTTCTCGTGGCAGAGTGCCCGGGAGATCTTTTCTTTTGAGAACTCTGTATTTTCAGCAATGGAAAATGGGCTTTTATTTTTGGGCTTAAAAATTTAAATTCAAATTCAAAGAAAGAAGACACAAATATGGTTAGCCATATTGAGACATTACCTTTCTTCTCTCTTAAAATTAAAGGTCAAAATATTGTTTTCATCTCTAAACTATACATGAATTTCGTTTTTCGTTACTAAACTTTAAAAAGTTCATTTTCACAGATGAATTTCTTCCTTTTATAAAAAAGTTCAGGGACAAAATTCATGTGTAAAAATGAATTTTTTCAAAGTTCAATGACAAAAAACAAATTTTTCAAAGTTTAGAGATGAAAAATGAAACTATGTATAGTTTAGAGATAAAAACAATAGTTTAACCAAAATTAAAAGTTCCAAAAATTTTTATTTAACTCATAGAAGGGAATAAGAGATTTGACGAAAGAAAAAATTATGTCGTTTTGTAGCATTATTATAGCAACATTTTTTTCTGGCAGGCTTTAAATAAAAATTAATCTAACATGCAAGCTGGGCATAGGAAAAGGTGAATGGGGCTTATTTTTTAAAAATTTATCACTTTGTGGGTTGTACATTCTTTATCTGACTATTTATTTTTCTCTAGTTGTAGGAGTTATAGTGCCCGTTTAGCAACTCATTCCCAACTCAAAAAGCATGTTTTGCTACCCAAAAGTTCAAAAGGTGTGTTTGGTAAAACAAAAAAGCACAGAATGAAACGTACTTTTACGCAAAAAAATCCCAAAAATCAGGTTGGGGGCATTCCATGCCTTTTCCCACTGGGTTCCCAAATAGGCCGCTACTATTCTAAGAATAGACCTCGTAGTCATAATTTCTCACACACATAAATAATCTCTCTTCTCTTTCTCTCTCTCTCTCTCTCTCTCTCTCTCTCTCTCTCTCTCTCTCTCCTCTCTCTCTCTCTCTCTCTCTCTCTCTCTCTCTCTCTCTCTCTCTCTCTCTCTCTCTTCTCTCTCTCCAACCAAAGAAAAATTAAATCAAAATCAAATCTCAAAACCAAAAGCCCCAAAAAAATCAATATCAAACCTTAGTTTCTCTATGCTCATTGTTAGAAACTTTGTTTCTGTATGCTCATTTTTAGAAACTTTGTCACCCCTTCCATTTTAAAAACAAAAAGAGTGTTTTTATTTAAACTTTCTTTGTAGCTACTTCTAGCCTTGTGGGTGTCTTCATTTCGCACCATGCAAATTGCTTCTCAGCCTTGAAGTTTTGCTCTCTTTAGTTTTTCTCTTTTTATGCTTAATTTTACTTCTTACTAGTCGGTAACTCGTGCAATGCATGAGAAGTTTAATATATATGATTTTTTTTTCTTTTTATATTTTTTCTAAAATATAAAATTGATATATGATAATTATTAATAAGCATTTATTATTTTGTGTATATGGAACTATATATTCTAGAATTATTTATTATATGTGATGAAAATATATATCTATTTTAAAATAAAAGATAATAATGGAGGGTTTAAAATAAAAAAATATAAATATAAAAATCTTTATAGAACTTAAATTCAATTAAAAAATAAAAGTTTATGTGGCAAAATTTCATGAAGTAAACAAAAAAGTCAAAAAGTTTCCGAGTTCTATTTTGGTATAATACCCAAAATTTTCTACTCCTAATCATTGTAAAATTGTGAAGGATTCTGCAATCATCCTTGATTTTATATAGATATAGATTTGCTTATTAATTTGAGAATTCCAAATTTGTGTAATAGGAGTGTCTTTAGGTCCATGTAAAAAGTGTGAAGTACTTTTTAGTCTTCTATCTGGTTCATGAGTTGCATTTAAGTACATATTTATAACTTCTAAATTTATTACTCAGTGACTTGCATCTGATTTCTTTTTTTATTACTGTAAGTATGGTGTCTGGAGTTCATAGTTGTTACTAGTTAAATGGTAAAAAGGTGTGACAGATAGGTAACTTTTCATTATTTGTTTTGTTTATTTTATTTTATTGGTAATAAACTCATGTTCACAGTAAGTAAATAGTAACTACCTTTTTTTTATTGTTTGTTTGTTTATTTATTTTCTTTAATTATAAACTTATACTTTCTTTTTGTTTTAGTTGGACCAATACAAATATCAAAGATTTTATGCTTCAAACTCTAAATTTATATTTTATAATATTTGAATTATATAGATATTAAATAGATATTTTATGCCCACTAGGCATTTGACCTAGTGGTGCACCTCCTCCCCTTGATCCCTATCCCTAAAGGGCATGGGTTCGATCTCCAGTTTATACAAAATAGATTAGTGTGTGCGTGTGTCTATCGTCAAGTCAAAAAAAAAAAAAAAAATTTTATTTATTCCTTTTACATTTTGAAATGGGAAATTACTAATTACTTATCTATTTTTTATGGTTTTTATATTTTAGGGTTTAAAAAATAATTTATCCTAAATTTTAAATAAATAAATATATATATATATATAAATAATTACAACATGACACTCAAATAAATATTTAAATATAAAAATAACTCATATTAACTGTGGCCTTAAGTCTCAAAAAGTAGAGAGCTGGCAGTCATGTAAGAACACCATATAATTTTATGTGTGACTTGGACTTGAACACGTATTCCCAATAAAACGGTTCCAAATTCAAAGTCTCAATCCATCAAAGGAATAATTGAGTTGCAACTTGCAATTCTTTTTCAAACCTACAAAATATGTAAAGTTCCAATCCATTGATGGACATAAATGTCTTGTAATTGGGATTGTGTATGTGAGTTTAAATAGCTAATCTATTCACTGAAGAGTTAAACCTTTTTATATTAGATGTTAATAAAAAAATAAAGGAGTTGCCACTTGCAAATTAATCCCTTTCAAACCTACAAGATATATTGCAAGTTGCAATAATTGACTGAACGAACACGCTCGTTTGTTTTTAAGTTCGTAGACAAAATGTCTTGTCAAACAATAAATTCTCTTTCGGCAATTGCATGTTAGATAACTAAATTTGATTGGACTGTAATGAAAATGAAACGAAACGTGTTCTCCTCCATACGCAGGAAAGGACAAGCTTAGTACAACTTGGATACCGACGGCCTTATCATACTTTCACCTGGGTAATTTGCCAAGTCGGACAATTCAACATGTAGAACACCTACTTTGTTTTACCTTTTTTATTTATATTTATTTAAGAAGTGAATCTTGTTTAGTTTAATGCTTAAGTTTTCAGCTTATCCTCCTTTTTTTTTTCTTTTTTTTTTCAAAACTATAAAATTTAATTACTAAAAAGTTTTAAATATTTATTTTTTGGTATACAAGCTTGAGCAGAAGTCTCACATAAAAGAAAAATAAAAATAAAAAATTCAAAAAAACATAATTAATTCAAATTTATAAACTTGAAATTTTGGGTAAGTGATGCCTAATATACTATATTAAAGGTTCACTTGCAATTTGTCCAAGTTAAAAAAATATTATTCACATCATGCATATTGTGATTATTGTCTATGAAAATTTCTGTTGTAGTTTCATTGCAAATCGTTTCTTTAAATAGCACAAAAACAGCATACATGAAGAAAGAAAAATGATTTAAGTTAAATTATTTCATGAAAGAAATTACATCTTCTTTTTTGTACAACATCTTTTTTGTTAATGTTCTGTTTTGGTTTAGCAATATTAGTGATATAAAAAAAAATTTACAATTTCCATTTTACATAAATTGTAATTGGTTCAACACCGTTTTCACATGGTATCACCATTAAGTCAATCTTTTTTTATTAAGAATTTTGTACTCAACTAGCATTTCGAATTTAAATCTCCCAGTCTATCCAAATTAACTAAAAAAAAAAAAACTACATTTTTTATACACCAACAATGATATATGATTTTAGGAATAAGATTCACTCTCCATTTGGAAACTTTTCTATTTATCTATTTCATGGTTGAAGATTATATCTTATGTATCCAAGATCCAAGAGTGTATTACCACGTTATTTAAAATTTTAAATAATATTACAGTTTGTACACCGTTAAATCTGTAATATTTAATCTACATTTTTAGAGACTCTCCATGCACTGGAGCTTATGCGGAATAAATGGAATGAAGATGATCCTTGTCTATTATTTTAGCAGTTGTTAAAAATTTGATAAAAGTAAACTTATTTGATTTTGTTTTTTTGTAGGTCGTCTAAAAGCTAAAGCACCTCCGGGATATCGTCGAAAAAGGTTACACAGTACTCCGGTGGTTCACTGGTTTGGCAGATAAATGTTTGGTGTTCACGTGGTATTATAGATGTGGTGTGCATGAGAGAGAGAAAGAGACACATACATTGCTGACAACGTGGCAGACGTTGACGGTACCATCGAGGAAGTTGCAATTGCAGGATGACATTATTTTCGGAATCTTCAATCCAGGATCTTGTCACATTATTGACGGTACCATTGAAATTCCAGTTCGTCTGCCCCAACGTCTTCGCTATGTCACTTAAAGCTTGGACTATACATAAAGCGTTATAACTTATAAACACAATCAATCAAAAAAATCAAAGAAGAAAAGTACTGTAAAAGAAAAACAAAACAGGAAATAATAACAATAATCAAATCAATCATATTTGTGTATGTTTGTGAAAGCATACCTTCATCATTTACCAATACAGTGGCTCCAAAAGCAAAAATTGTGAAGTAAAAAGTAAAAGCTGAAGCAAGGTAAAAGCTGAAGCAAGGAGAAGTCGAATGACGAACATCCTGAACATACTTTTGAAAGCAAATTAGTAAGGAAAGAAACTTGAGAAAGATTTCTTTTTATATGTTCCTTCAAAAGTACTCAAGGATTGTCTTTAATCTGGGGAAATACTTAGTCCCTTAACGGGATTTTCCCGTAGGGGCATAATTGCCATTTAGAAAAAATTGTAACTGGCTGCTCAGGTAGCCGGTATTACATAAATTGACACACTAAGTACAAGAAATAACACCCTGGAATAACAATAATTAAGAAGCAATTACAACAAGCAAGAGACGAATTAATTAAACTCACACATATTACACGATCTATCACAACAATTACTAGGAAAAACAGAACTATTACGGAATAACACTCTAATGCAATAATTCACATAAAAATACAAATTTTATCAACCATTAACAATATTTGACACATATCTATATATAAATTAAAGCAAAAGACGTTGTCATTTTTCTGCCACGTGGCATCTAAGACAACGTCTTCTGTTTGACACGTAGCATCTTAGGTGGCACATAAATTAAATAAACTAAATTCAATACCCACTACCCCATAATAAAAACTACACCATTAATAAATTAAATACCCACTACCCAATTATATGCTCCAATTAAATGGTCTTATTAATTAATTCAGATATAAATAGATATATTCGAACAAAATCTGTTAAACACAATATATGTTACTTCAAATATGCATTTAAATTACAACTTGGGTATTCGTCCCAATGGTCATTCCTCTCCCCAAAAAGTCTCACCCCTTTGTGAGGGCGTGGGTTCGATCCCTGAGATCCTCCAAATTTATTCCTCTTATTTTCTAATATTTAATATTTAAGTGGAAATAAGAGTTTGGGCAAGATAAAGTTTACATAAGTATTACCTTCATTTTCGTCTTTTCTCAGGTTAAGTATTTGAAAATTATATTTTCTTTATTTAAAGAGCAAAAATTTGTTTAGATTATAAACTGCTACAATTAGGTTGGGTTTTTTTCCAAGTTGAATGCTAAATAGCTATAAATACTTGCAGATACGTCGAAAAATGATACTTTTACTATATATGTTGTTTGGCCATAAAAGTTTCGTTTCCTTTTTGCATTAAAAGTTAAATCAATGATGTTAGTCATTGTATGACAATATACCTTCGTGAAGACTGAAAAGGAGCATGAGGCAGAATCTCATATTTTTAAAATATTCATTTGAATTATTATGTGAAATTCTTACGTGAGTTATATGACTCTAGCTTTAATTATGTAAAAGGATGTTCTTCTGTCATGAGATACCTTAATGAATTGATCTTAAAGGGTGGAGTAAAACGTGTCTCATTGTTATTAGCAATCTCAATTGATTTTGATCATATGTTTTTTTTTTTTTTTCATGCATGCAGATGCATTAGCTGAGTTGGTCTTGAAGAGAGTGGAGGATATAGTTAGGATAAGTTTTTCTACGCAATAACTTATTGTATATCTTACATTCGAAGTATTTTTGCTTGGTTAAGTTGTAGTCCTCTATTTTTTGCAACCAATAATTTTTTTTTTTTTTTTACAATTTCTGATACTATTTAACTGCATATAAAATTTAGTTTGACTTGATTTTTTTATTTTTATACAATTGGATATATTCGAAGTATTTTTGCTTGGTTAAGTTGTAGTCCTCTATTTTTTGCAACCAATAATGCTTTTTTTTTTTTTTTTTACAATTTCTGATACTATTTAGCTGCATATAAAATTTAGTTTGACTTGATTTTTTTATTTTTATACAATTAGATATATTCAAAGTATTTTTGCTTGGTTAAGTTGTAGTCCTCTATTTTTTGCAACCAAAAATGTTTTTTTAACAATTTCTGATACTATCTAACTACATATAAAATATAGTTTGACTCGATCATTTTATTTTTATACAATTGGATATGCTAAATAGCTTGACAACTATCTGTTTAATATATTTTTGGGGGTACGTGTTAAGTATAAATTATTTTCCAATACTCATATTAGAATTGATGAGGCAACATTCAAATTATCTGAGATTTAGGATATCAATGGACTATCATTTTAGAGATAACCAAAAGAGGCAATTGTGTAGATTTTTTTTTTTTTTTTTTTTTTTTTAGTTATGACATTGTCATTTTTATCTCCGTGGACCAATTTGTTATATGATGGACTTCTAAGGTCACAATATTGTTTATGTGATTATTTATAAGTGATAAATTGCCCAAAAAAATATGAAAAGAGAAATAAAAGAAAGTAAAAAAAGGTAAAGATGGGATAAATATGCTACTATCAAAGTGTTGTAAGTTAAACAAAAATGAGAAACCTCTGAACATTTAGAATCCCTATATGGAACAATTGAGGTTCACCAAAGTGATTGAAATTCACAAACGATGTGAAGTGAGTTTTTTTTTTTTTTTGCTAAGTGAATACAACCCCGGGATATAAACCCCCATTGAAAGGAATCGATACAACTAGGCTAGAGAACCACGACCCGAGGGTCAAATGGGCCTCAAAATGTGACCCAACTGACAATGGACCAACCCTCTAGATTTGAAGGTTGATTGTACATGTAAATGGAGTCGCCACTTATTTTAATTATTTGGACAAAATAAGAAATTCCACAATAAAAATAATTCCTCTTTATTCATCTTTGAATTTGTACAATTGCCAATGAATTTGTAAAAAGAAAGAATTACATGTAAATGAGTTTCCTAGTTACAGTCTAGTAAAAGAAAAAACAGTTTGTTTGTAAGACACTTTGTAATATGAACCCTCAATTCAAGATTCGGAGGCTTGGTTATAAAATGGGAAGGTGTTTGCACCCCATTTTACCCGACATACGTCGGTCTTCTAGATTAAGCTTGGCCAATATTCAAATCATGTCAAAGTACATACACTCATGTTCGCATCAAAATCCAATTTTAATGTCCAAGTTATTGTTTAATTTATTTCATGTGAAATATCATGTTATAGTCATATAAGCATGGTATTCAAGAAAAGAAACAAAACAATGAAATACAAGTAAATAAATTTCAGTTTAGAATTTATACCTGTATACTTGTATGGCTTGTAAAGAATACCTCAAGATTGCTTGTATAGCTTGAGAAGAATTGCTTGTATAGCTTGAGAGGAATGCTTGTATGGCTTAGGGGTCAAAATGTGATTTTTGGGAAATTTGGGGCCAAAATGTAATTTCGGGAGAATTTGGGGTTGTAATGTGATTTTGGGAAAGTTTGGGGTCAAAATGTAATTTTGTGGAATTTTGGGGTTGAAATGTAATTTTGGAAGTTTATGGGTGTTTTCGCAATTTATGTGAAGTGTGGACTGGTTGGGTTTCAGTTTTGGGCTTGGATTGAGTGTAAGTGTGAATGTGAGGCTTTATTTATTTTGGGATTGGGCTTAATGAAATGGGTTTTGGATTGGGTTGTGAGGATTTTAGAGATGGGCTTATTGGGTTAAAGGAGAAGGCAACCCGTGGGTAGGGTTTCACTAAAAGACCGGGTCGGGTTGACCCGACCCATCTCTTATTTTCTCTATTTTTTTCAACTACCTCCCTCTATCTCTCTCTCATGGTTTCTCTCATCTCAACCCGTGGCCTCTCTCCCTCTCTCATCTCACGCCTCACTCTCAAGCTCCATGGCCGAAGCTCTCAAGCTTGCCACCTCTCAAGGCCGCCCCACCACCACTCATGGTGGTTCTATCTCTCGGCTTTTCTCTTCTCAACCTGTGGCCTCTCTCCCTCTCTCAAGCTCACGGCTCTCTCTCTCTCTCACCTAGATTGGGCCAAGGCCATGTCATGGCCGTGGGGTTTGGTGGTAGACTGTGGGTTATGGAGGTAGTGGGTATGGTGGGGATTTGGCCATGGGCCTTGGTTTGTGAATTTTGGCCGTGGGTTTTGGTTGTGGCCGTGTGCCTTGTGATTGTGGGTTTGTAGTGGTTTTGTATGAATGGGTTGGTGATGATTCTGTGTGTATTGTTGAATGGTGATGGATGTTGTGTTTTTGGAATTGATGATGGAGGGGGGTTGTTGTTCTCTATTGTTTTCAGTTGTTTGCTGAAAATGGGTCTGTGTGTCTGTGTGTTCAATTGTGTCCTGTAAATGCAGGTGTTCGGGTAATGGCTGTATTATGAAAATGTGAGATTCAAGTGTATGTGTGTGAGTGATTTTGTGAGCAGATTACCATTTTGTATTGCTCTTGTTGCCATGTCTGTTCTTTTGATTCATTCCCAATATTTGTATGTGCCTGTGTATTCTCCTGAAAGAACCAAGCAATTGAGAATAATGTTAGAACAGTGTGTTTGAAACAACAAATGAAAATACCAAAAAATTAAAGGAAAGTTTAGTTTACTCCCTTTCTTTTGTTGTCGTGGCTTTGTTGTTGTTGTTGATCTGTGCCCTTGTTAGTCATGGTTGTATGCTCATGAAAGAAAACAAAGGAGAACAATGTTAAATTAATTAAAGCAAAACCCATCAGAATCAAATAAACGATACATTTTACCATTAATCTTACCTGTGCCCCCTTCACTTTCTGTGACTCTATCCCCCTTTTTATATCAAATAAATAAGAGCCTTTTTGATATTATCTCTTTGTTTAAATCTTGAATTTTCAAATTAATGCCAGTTGATTATCAAATATTACCAGATAATTTGTGATTTTCTTAATTCCTTAAAACACTAAATGATTTAACTCAAACAATTCAAAATGTTTTAATTAATTAATTATTCAACAATTATCCAATTAACTTGTTTAGTTTATCCAATGTGCTAGAATCCATGATAATTTAATACTTTGAGCCAATAAGATATTTACACCTTGTTAATTAAAATTAATCCAATTAATGGACCAATCATAATTAATTTGGATTAATCTTATGTGCCCAATGCCATTTAATTATTATGCACTCTATTCATTAAAACTTCAACTGGCTATAACTTTCATATACGTGGTCCGATTTGAACACATGACACGTCATTTCAATTGTCTCAACTTAAAGATCTGTTTGATTTCTTTTAGTTGTCGATCAAACGGCCAAAAACACTGTTGGTTTAAAACCCTAATTTAGGCAAGTTATGCACTTTCCGTTTTTAGAATTTTAATTTGTGAAAATCCTAGTTTGTGTTAGGGTTAGAATGTAGGTAGCAAAATGGGGTGTCAACAGAATGCCCCTCATTGGCAGAGCTTGTAAAGAGAATGTCAATGTTTGAGAAAGACACCGAGTTTTGCAACCAGAGTTTCTTTTCTGTTTGAAAAATTCAAGTAACTTTTGTTGGGAATGATTTTAAGTGTTTGTAACAACCCAACAAATTTGAAAACTTTTTTAGGATTTGATTTTATGTTATCCATAACAACCTAAAAAATTGGGTATATCAGGAATGATTTTATGTTGTAAGAAACAACCTGATATTTTTTAAAACTTTTTAGGATTTGATTTTAAGTGTTTTAACAACCTAAAAAAGTGGGTCGGGATAGATTTTATGTTGTTTGAAACAACCCTATATTTTGGAACTTTTTAGGATTTGATTTTATGTTGTCCATAACAACCTAAAAAGTGGGTCAGGAAGATTTTATGTTGTTTGAAACAACCCTATATTTTGGAACTTTTTAGGATTTGATTTTATGTTTTAACAACCTAAAAA
>OU015766.1:1208896-1263957 GCA_907173295.1 Fagus sylvatica
AAATTGAAGAAACTATTGTCAATGTCACAAATTATGCAACTCTCTTTCATTTATACTCCATTAAATTCCTTCTCCATAATTTTATAGATAATCATTATATTCCATAGTTAAATTCCTTCGAAATGGCTAATAAGAAACAATATTTAGTAAAATAGAATCAATAATGTAAATTTTCCACATCCTTATGAATACTTAGAAAACTAAATTTGAATAAAAAAATTTCAGCCACAATCCGTAATGTAACCTTAATGAAAGACAAACTATTATTACCTGAATGCTATAACTTCAACAAACTCGGTATCAATCTGCAATATAGAACAATCAGGTAATGTCAATTGGAGAACTCAACTGGAAATTTATGCTAATTGAACTAACAAGAGCAAGTTATTGATATCCAGATAAAAAGAGGCTTAGAAAAATATCATCTACAACAAGCTTACCCCTATTTCCTCCTTGACTACTCTTATAGCTCTTAAAAAAATTTCCTCTGACTGAAACAAATAAAATAATTGGTAAGGAATAAAAAAAATAAACAAATTAAAACTATTGAGTTTACATGATTTTTCTATTTTAAGTTGGATCATCCATTAAAAAAAAAACACTTACAGTCAAGGTACAACTTAAATGGCCTTCCCCCTTCAATGGCTTCACCGTTCAGACTGGTTTCATGTGGGTTGTGGTATTTCTTTTCTTCTTATTGACTACTCTTATAGCTCTTGAAAAAATCTCCTCTGACTGATACAAATAAAATAATTGGTAAGGAATAAAAAAAAGAAACAAATTAAAACTATTGAGTTTACATGATTTTTCTATTTTAAGTTGGATCATCCATTAAAAAAAAAACACTTACAGTCAAGGTACAACTTAAATGGCCTTCCCCCTTCAATGGCTTCACTGTTCAGACTGGTTTCATGTGGGTTGTGGTATTTCTTTTCTTCTTATTGACTACTCTTATAGCTCTTGAAAAAATCTCCTCTGACTGATACAAATAAAATAATTGGTAAGGAATAAAAAAAAGAAACAAATTAAAACTATTGAGTTTACATGATTTTTCTATTTTAAGTTGGATCATCCATTAAAAAAAAAACACTTACAGTCAAGGTACAACTTAAATGGCCTTCCCCCTTCAATGGCTTCACGTTCAGACTGGTGGGTTGTGGTATTTCTTTTTTTCTGATTGTCTGTGTTTGTGTTGTTTTTGGCTTGCCTTGTTCACTGCAGGTTATGCTTACCAGCTGTAAGCAACTATCTCTTTGTTTATAATTTTTAAGAGGCAGCAATAGGATTGTTTATTGTAACTTTCCCTCTCTTTTTTTTACGCCACAGTAACTTTGCCTCTCTTTTTTTCACGCCACAGGAACTTTGCCTCTCTTTTTTTAATTTATTATTATTAATTAATAATGTACTATAGATTTAATTAACAAAAATAAATGAACCAGGCCTTGTGGCCTGGTGGTAACTTCTGGCGTCTCCCATGGGAGACGTCCCAGGTTCAATCCCCACAGGGAACTTTGCCTCTCCTTTTTTTCATTAATTTATTATTATTATTAATAGGATACTTTAGATTTAGTTAACAAAAATAAATGAACCAAGGCATTGTGGCCTAGGTGGTAATTTCTGGCATCTCCCTTGATGTCCAAGGTTCAACTCCCACATAAGTGAGTTTTGCTTGCTATTTTCCAAAAAAAAAAAAAAAAAGTTAACAAAAAAAACGTTTGTACAAATTATAAAAAATACTATTATAAAAAGAATAATAATAATAATAATATCCTATTATAAAACTATTATAAAAAATAATAATAATAATAATAATAAAACTTAACAAAAAAAACGTTTGTACAAATTATAAAAAGAATACTAATATAATAATAATAAAATAATAATAATAATATCTTATTATAAAACTATTATAAAATAATAATAATAATAATAATAATAATAATAAAATAAAACTATTATAAAAAGAATACTATTTTGTAATTTTAATTTAATTGTTTATATTTTTTTAACATTCTTAATATCATAAGGTATCGAAAATTCACTTAAAATCGTTTATATGTTTTAGATATATTTAGATTTAAATACCATTTTAGTTCCTCAACCTTTGGCTTTTGTGTCAAATTGGTCCCTAACCTTTCGACTGTGTCAAATTAGTCCTCAACCTTTCAACCTTGTGTCAAAATGATCTTTACCATTAAGTGTTGGATGGAAAATGCTGATGTAGATAACAGGTTTTTTTTTTTTTTTTTTAAATATTAAAAATGTATGACGTAGCATGCCAACTCAAATTTTAATAAAAAAATATGCTAAAATAAAGTCAGCAAAAGATGATTTTCCAGGTTCAAGATGTTCATTTTTTTTTTTTAATCTGAGTTGGCATGCCACGTCATAAATTTAAATATATATAAAAAATAAAAATAAAAACCATTAGCCACGTCAACATTTTCCATCTATCACTTAACAGTAAGGACCATTTTGACACAAGGTTGAAAGGTTGAGGACCAATTTGAGACAGTTGAAAGGTTTAGGGACCAATTTAACACAAAAGCTAAAGGTTAAGAACCAAAATGGTATTTAAACCTACTTTTTTTCTTGATACATAGACCAATAGAGCCACACGTCCATACTATTTTTTTTTTGGGATAATTGTCCATACTTGATTACTCGGACCTTGGTTTTGTTTTGTGTGTTATTTTTTTCCTTTTCTTTTGCTTTACAGTTTACCCATGGTTGCTTGCTAAGGTAAGGGTCGACAATGACTTGAAATTTTCCAAACCATTGATAGTGTCCATAGCTTTGAAATCTATATATTTTTCTTTTAAGTATGTAGTATATCTACTAGTATTTCAGTACGTAGTATCTCAACTAGTATTTAAGTCCGTAGTACGTAGTATGACATTACCTTTTTAAGTACGTAATATATTTACTAGTATTTAAGTACGTAGTAGTACATAGTACATATATAGTATATCTAGTGTTTAAGTACAAGTATATCAACTAGTATTTAAGTACGTACGTAGTACGTAGTATGATATTACCTTTAAGTACGTAGTATATTGATCTAGTGTTTAAGTACAAGTATATCTACTATACTAGTATTTAAGTACGTAGTATATATATTTACTATAGTATTTAACTACGTAGTATGACATTACCTTTTTAAGTACGTAGTATATTTACTAGTATTTAAGTACATAGTATGACATTAATTACCTATTTAAGTACGTAGTATGACATTACCTTTTTAAGTACTTAGTATATTTATTAGCTAACGGTCATGACCGGATATATAACATTACATTTTTCTCAAGATAGACATTGGTTTCTTTAAAACTTTGGGCGCCTAACTAAAAAATTGGATATTTTAGGCGACGAAAAATAATTTTTTGTCGCCATATAGGATATATCCATTAAATTAGGCGACAAAATTCAATTTTCGTCGCCTAAAGCTTATTAACTCTATTACATTCGGCCACGAAAAATCAGTTTCGTCGCCTAATATATGCCTTTTTTAAGATTTAGGCGACGAAAATCAAATTTCGTCGCCAAAAGTGTAAATTCAAGTGATATTAGGCGACGAAATTTGATTTTCGTCGCCTAAATCTTAAAAAAGGCATACATTAGGCGACGAAATTTATTTTCGTCGCCTAAATGTTTAATGAATAACCGGTTTTTCTTTAAAGATTTAGGCGACGAAATCAATTTTCGTCGCCTAATGTATGCCTTTTTAAGATTTAGGCGACGAAAATCAAATTTCGTCGCCAAAAGTGTAAATTCAAGTGATATTAGGCGACGAAAATTGAGTTTCGTCGCCGATTTTCGGCGACGAAACTTGATTTTCGCCTAAATCTTAAAAAAGGCATACATTAGGCGACGAAAATTATTTTCGTCGCCTAAATGTTCAATGAATAACCGGTTTTTCATTAAACATTTAGGCGACGAAAATCAAATTTCGTCGCCTAATGTATGCCTTTTTAAGATTTAGGCGACGAAAATCAAATTTCGTCGCCTAATATCACTTGAATTTACACTTTTGGCGACGAAATTTGATTTTCGTCGCCTAAATCTTAAAAAAGGCATACATTAGGCGACGAAAATAATTTTCGTCGCCTAAATGTTTAAAGAAAAACCGGTTATTCATTACATTCGGCGACGAAAATCAAATTTCGTCGCCAAAAGTGTAAATTCAAGTGATATTAGGCGACGAAAATTGAGTTTCGTCGCCGAATTGTAATTACAAATAACATATGGGCGACGAAATTTGATTTTCGTCGCCTAAATCTTAAAAAAGGCATACATTAGGCGACGAAAAAGTTATTCGTCGCCCAATGTAATCTATGTTTTGGAATGTAGCGACGAAATATAAATTTTGTCGCCTAAGATTTATATTTGGCGACAAATAAAATATTTTGTCGCCTAAGATAGATATTGGGCGACAAAAAAAAAATTGGTCGCTAGATTTCGTCACCAAATAATCACTTTGTTGTAGTGTCATCTTAATCCACAAACCAAGTCCTAGGGTTTGTTGATGGAACCCTAAGACAATGAGTGCTAATGAGAGAGAGGGTGACGGCTATTTTGTGTAAGCTCACGTCGGTTTTTGTCTGAATTATGCAATCTTATATTGCATATTTTGGGAACCCCAGTCTTAGGGTTTTGTCTTAATAGGTTGCCCACATGGGCGCTTATTTGGGCTAACCCAAATGGCCCAAATGCCAACAGACTCCCACTCAGCCATAATGGGCAAACCAATAAGCATCTCTCATTTGCTTCCATCCATTTGTCTTACACATACAACAAGAAATGGTCTATGCGACCAACAAGCCCAACCTGCAAGGCGGGGACACTACAGCCAAGTTCCATCAAAACCAGCATAGTGTAACCCCTAAATAAAAACGGCTTGTTATGCCCTAGACTTTCTGATCATATCAGATTAAGTATCTTCTAATCCCTCATGAGTTCCAACAAACTCAAAACAACACTTAACCTTTCTCACAAATCACTTCGTCATGTACCCACATTCATGCCCTAGACTCCCACAGTCGACATGAATTCTGGATGCAGGCACTAGACTGAGATGTGTTATCAGATTGTCTTCCCTTCGCCCTAATGTCACTCAACTTTGGTTCGACACTCCTCCCGGTCATGTCCCTTAAAGCCGAATAATCCATGGCTATAGGCAACATGCCAAAGAAATAGTCGTCAAGCCTCTGTCTTCTGACACAATCAAAGGTCATATAGGGCACAGTATGATCAAGATCGAACTCACACGGTGAGGAAATAGGGATTCATTCTCTCACCTCCATATCTAATGGTCGCTGCAAGCATATGTGGTATGGACACATGCTGCAGTGGGATCCTCCTTTATTTCCAAAAAAAAAAGGAGTGTATGTCTTAATATGCATGTATATATATATATATGTTTCCACCGCACGAATCTTAGTCCAGTTGCTCCAAGCGCCTGAGCCGAGTCCTTTATTAGCCCGCTATCCTCAAGTGTCTAAGAGGCCTCGTATCCAGCTCCTCCAGGCAACATGATCATGGGAGTAAATCATGTATAGTCTCATTTCCAAAATGCAAACCTCATCTCAATCCAACTGAGGCCAACAAGAAAAAATAGAAAGGTGTAATTTCTCTTCTTGCTCTAAAAGCATCGAAGGTCTTTACACACTCCTTGAGTGTCAAAGAACACCATGTCTCATCTCCACCCGCTATCCAAGCGTCAGAGGCGGTTGCTCGTG
The DNA here is from genome assembly GCA_907173295.1 of Fagus sylvatica. NCBI lineage: Eukaryota > Viridiplantae > Streptophyta > Magnoliopsida > Fagales > Fagaceae > Fagus > Fagus sylvatica. The sequence goes on from OU015766.1 coordinate 1,214,638, forward strand.
TGAGTGAGCCAACCTAAGCCTGGCGACATACTTGCACACCATGGCTGCCAGCCACATGGTGTGTGTGTGTGTGCTACTGAGTTGTCCACCAACTCTCAAATCATGCACTAATGATATTCCAAACATCATATGCATGATTAAGGACAACCATCTATATCAATTGTCAACTACAGAACACCCAAAAATGACATGTGTTCCATGACCATGCCTATGCGCAATGTCTTAGATGTAGTGGACCAAAAAGAGAATATATGTTTTCCCTTAGGTATTAGGATTCTAGTTGTTGCATACTGAAGCCACCATACAATCTCATAATTGGTTGACAACTCAGTTGTCATCTACAAGGCGCTTCAAGAATCCTCTTTCATCACTCATTTACCAAAATTGGGATACATACAAATACCATCACATCATAATTGAGGATTGAGCAATTTTGTTATTATCCCACTATGCTTGGCCTAGCAAACAAGTGAATATAACTTGGGTTTCATGTAAATCCTAAATTGCTATTCCAATGTGTTACACCATATTTATGCAAATGTGTTCGCTCCCACTCAACGAAGCATGCGATGAGCATCCTCAGGATGGTATTACTGATCTCATAGTTTAACTCTCATGAGCAACTCAAAAGGGATTGAACACTATTTATCTAAGTGTACATACTTTAGCACACAAAAGATCTAGTTATGGTACATGAGCCATCTTTCTACCATTAGTCATAGGGCCATGCTAGGTGCTCTATCTCAACAAGAATGTCAATGGGTTCTAGAGTTATGCATCTAAAACTGTATTTTTTTTTTTTAATAGTTTCTTAAGAGCCAAACTCCAAGCAAAAACTCCATTCAACCTATTCCGAAAAATCCCAATGGTGACATTCTATCCCAAAATTACTCTAGCTACTAATTGTCAACATGAATCGTTTAAGAACGATGTGGACCATTTTCAAGAATCAAGGAATAATAAATAGACCTATCGCTACAACATCGCAAGTCTATCTAGAAGGACTCAACGAGGTGAAGTAATCTTGGTCTAGGTTATAATCTTAGGCTGCTAGGACTTACTAGGAAGCAACTGTTGCGCTTTAGTCCTTCACACCACAAGAATCCCATATTGTCAATTCTACTCAAAGAATCGACCATTTAATATCCTTCTGGAAAATGTCCTGCTATTGATTTGTGAGAATAACTAGAGGTTGTTATGAGACAGACTCGCATCCTAGTCCACAATTCTACCCTCGTCGCCCAACGGTTAACCATTCTAAACAAGCAGGTGGAGACAACAATACTAATATGGTGGAGCTTAGGATTCTATAAGTCCACAAATAACGAGAGAATCCAAACTAGCTAGCACACCACTAAGGACCCTAGAAATCACATTTATGCACTAACGGTATCCTCCCACTAGGTCAAAGCATCACTCCCACTATTTTCGGCGATACCAAACAAAAAAGGATTTTATAAAAAATATTTGAATATGATGGGCCTATAAGTTAAAAAAGAAAAACACTTTCAATTCCTCAATTCCCCCACCTCGCCGAAAATATGAGTGATTTCATTACATTTCCAATGTGATTCTAGATCCTATCTCCAAATCTCACCATGCTCATGACGCCATCTAAAGCGATCTCTAATTTGCGCAAAAAGCATATCTCAACTAATAGGACATTAACTTAAAGATATAAGCAGCAAACAAAATACATGGTAAAACAATGCGCCATTATCTAATTAATTACTTAGAGTCTTTCCTATCCTTAGCTTCCAATTGCGAGATATAGGGAAGATTCACCACTAAGCATTTAATACTTACATTATTGCAAATATGTGTCTTATGTCACTCAGGAAGAATCCCTATAGACTCATCTTGAAAATTACCTCAATATCTCTAGTAGACATTTTAGGTGAGCCTCAACTTCAAATGGTGAGACAACTATGTCCTTAACTAATGCGCTACTTTGGAAATTGGTTAACCTTATTAAAAGAAAGATGCTCTAATTGCCTCTCTAAGTCTCTAATTGACTTCATTTTATTTGTCAAGGAGATGGTTCATCTAAGCGAGATGGTCCCCATGACTTACTCGAGCTTATAAAAAAACCCATCATCTTGAGTCTATGCCTGACGCTCTATAGCAAGCCAACGCACAATCAATTTAGAAATTAACTTAACTGACCATTGGATCCAACTATATCATATTTATAACAAAAAAAGCAACTAGATTTAAAGATAAAAACTTGGACCACTAAGAACTACTAGCCATATCCTGTTTTGCCATACTCTAAGCGATGTAACATGTGGTGCGCAATCTTTGCGCTCCAACATGATGAAGATAGTGCGCAATCCTTGCGCTCTAACATGATAAGATCCTTAAGCTACTTCCAAAAATAAGGCAAAATGTTTCATTTCTTATTAACCTTGCAATTACTCCTATCACTTCAACTCCTTAAGGAGAGAAAAAGAAATAATTCAGGCTAGACATAAGTTAAACCATGTTCCAATTGCTCAAGTGCATCCACGAGCCAAAACACATGAATTAACAATTACAATAGCTAGTTGTCCAAACATTATCCTAAAGTCACTATGCTTCCTCCAAGGTGCACAATGCTACTTCCCTTTTCAAGGATATTATCCTCTAGCTATTCCTTATTAGAGTGCTATACCACAGTCCTTGTGCTAGGGCCTAAATGCCCGCGCGAGCCATGTTTAGCAAGGACAAAACCATGCCACTTGATGCTCTATCCTAAGTTCAAGATGATGCACAAGATCATTGAACGTGTGAATATCCTTCTTATGCATCACAATGAACTCTATATGCTCCAAAGACTTAACTATGGAATGTATGGCGAGAAGTATTACCCAGCATATCCCAGATATGCTATTGTCTCATACAATGCATTATATCCATGAATGATAAGTGGAGCGCTCAAAATTAGTCCTTAAGCTTGGGCCTAAATGCCTCAAGTAGGCTAAAATGAGCAATCGGCGCTAGTGCTACCAAGCACTTAGATTAGGCTTAAAATAATGCAGTAATGCAATGCGCATCATGATAAGACTAATAAGCTCTCACTAAACCAGCATTTTCAAATGCATTTGTCCAATGAGACTTAACTAACACGTTACATAAATGCTCAACCATAGCCAATTTGGGAGCAAACTTTTGTAACTGTCAATTCACACTCCCAAGTGTGCAACCCAAAAAGTCATACATCTAGTGCATTCCACACAGGCTAAGTGTTGTTTATTTATTGGATCTACCCCTATGATATTGTCATCGCAATTAATGCCCACAATATCTTAATTCACAATGGTCACGAGGCAGTGAATTTTATCTTAAGTTTTACCATCCTAGTGTTCTATGCTCATGGAGGAGAAATTGAATTTGTGCCTTTAGAGGCCACAAACTATCGATATTCAACTTCTCTATTCACCAAGATCCAACATGATCTTAATTTCATAAACCACTACATCTATGCGCATTTTTTTTTTTACACTATTTAGCACACACAACTATGTTTTGCCGCATCCAATAAAATTAAATAACAATAATTTTACACAAGACGTGAGATCGAGACTTCGCTATGCTAAGAATCATCTCCCACACACAAGTGTTACTTTTACTGTATCTAACTTCTCTAATGTGCAAAACCTTCATGGGAGGATCTAATAAACTCCACCATGGTCCCCATTTAATTTCTTTTTCACATGCCTCAAATAATTTTACACACAAAATTAAACTGAAATGCACTCTCAATCAAAACAAACATTATCAATTTAATTATCACTTGAACAGTTGTTCGTCAGGTATACCTCATAGTGAAGAAAGAAAATCTTTTGAGCATGTGACAATTCACATTCAGCATGAAACAATTTAAATGTCATTTTCCATATTTTGCCACCATCAAAATTTAATTCAAAAATTTTCCAATTACTCATTTTATGCCTCTAAATACAACAAAATTATTAGAGTGCAACCAAAAATATGGAAAAAGTGAATTTAAATACTTACTATGTGTGGCAACACATTATATGGCTTCTTATAATTTTCTCCAAATTTTTTATAATTTTCCATAATTTTTAATCATTCATTAAATATAATGAATATCATGGAAAAATTCAAAAATGCATCCCAAAAATATGAAAAAATTAAAATTTCATGCTTCCCATGTCTACACACAAAATGGTCCATCCATACACAATTTTCAAATTTTTAATAATTTTCTATAAATTTTTGTTCAATTTCAAGAGACAATAAAAATGATAGAAAATTATATATCTCATAAAAAATCTTGAAAATTTGTAGTTTTGTTCTCTGTATATATAAACATACCAGTTCATCAACCAATATTTTTCTCACATCTTTTTCAATTTTCAATAATTTTTAATTGTATACCAAGAACAATAAAAATTATAGAAAAATAAAGGAAACAATCAAATAATTTTGGAAAAATATGAATTTTACACATTTTGAGTCTCTTAACAGATTAGAATAGCTTTCTAGAATTTTTTACAATTTTCTGCAATTTTCCTCAATTTTCTATATTTAAACGCAAAAGTAACAAATTTTGGATTAAATAATACAAGTTCCAAAACATCTCACCTCCCATAGTAATGGGTGCTTTCAACTCCCAGAGGAGAGTAAAAAACTTTTGAGGTCCAGATAGTACTGTACGTGCCGCCACACGCGCGAGTGGTCCTCCAAGGTTTTTTTTTATTTATTTAAAAAAGATTAATAATTATTTTTTTTGTAACCAGAAAAATTATCAAAAATTTTATTAAAATAACTTGGAAAATTATGGTCATAATGGAGGAAACCGGAGGCAGAACTGGGTTTGGGGTGGCCTCCACGCGCCACCGCCACGAGTGGGGGAGCCCCCCACCCCTAGTTCATCCCTAACCTCCGGCTAGGGTTTTTCCCGAAAACCCTAGTCATGGTGCCTACTTCGAGCCTCCATATCTCACTCTGTAGAGCTCCGTTTTGGGTGATTTTTACGCCGTTGGAAATCTTACTCAGAGTACTACAATTTAGAATCAAAAAACTTATTAAAAGGTGTAGATTTGAGAGAGATATTCAAGTTTGAAAATGCTTAGCTGCAAGTTTCAAACATAAACTTCAACAAGCCATAACTTTTCGTACACATGTGCAAACGACGAACTGTTTGCAGCTGTGGACTCCTGGGATTGTGAGGATTCCATTGGTGCTAGTGGTGTTGCCAGAATCTAGCTGGAGAGCCACCAGCAGTGAGAACCCGAAATGGCCATTATGGCCAACAATGGTGGAAAGAAATATTTTTCTCCCTAAGATCCTCTAAGGCTCAAAAACGCGAAAAAGAGAGCCTATGGCTCTAATACCAATGAAGGATAATTTGGTATACATACATATATGCTTCAAATTTGTTGAGTCGGTGGTTAAATTGGTCAATATAAGTGACCAAGTCCTATTTGCTAGAAGAATATATTAGCCGACCTTGTGATTCATTAATGTGGCAAACCTAAACATAATACACTAGCCGACATTAGCTAGTATATATATGCTAGTTGTTGCGGCAAATCGATTGAGAGAGGCAGCCGCACAATATAGAATAATTAGAGAAGGGTTTCTCTAGGTTTATTCTTGGTGAGAGAGAGGTTAGGGTGTAATTGGGGTTTGGGTTCTTTGAGAGAGTCCTGGTACCACTGTTGTAATCTCCCTATTTTCTTAGTGAAACTTTCTCCCTGTCGTCGCCGGTGGATGTAGGCATATTGCCGAACCACGTAAATTCTTGTGTTCTTTATTTGTGTGTTTGATCTCTTTCTCTCTTCTTTAATCTTATGCAAACAGTTAATTTTCACAACAATTGGTATCAGAGCTATTGGTCGAAACAATGGCAATTAATGCTTCTATTGCGACGGTAGGCCTAGTTAAGTTCGACGGGACTGGTAACTTTGGGCTATGGCAAAGAAGGGTGAAGGATCTTGTTAGTGCAGCAAGGTTTGGTGAAGGCTTTGTACGGGAAGACAAAGAAACCAGAGAAGATGACAGACGATGAATGGGAAGAACTAGACATGAAGGCGGTGAGTACAATTCGGCTATTACTAGCAGACGAAGTCATGTACGATGTCATGGAGGAGAACTCAACTGCAGGGATTTGGTTGAATCTAGAGAAAAGATATATGTCTAAATCCCTCACGAACAAACTGCATCTAAAGCAAAAGTTGTATGGGCTTAAGATGACAGATGGTGCGGACCTGAGGCAGCACATCAATACCTTCAAACAAATCATTAGTGATATGTTACGAATTGATATAAAATTCGAGGATGAAGATAAGGCGATGATGCTCCTAACCTCCCTCCCGGCTTCCTACAAACACCTGGTGACGACCCTACTTTACGGAAAAGAAACTCTGGAATTAGAAGAAGTTTCAGGAGCCCTGTTGGATCATTACCAACGGAAATATAAGGATTCAGCTGAGAGTTCTGGTGAAGGGCTAGTAGTAAAGGGTTATCAAGATCGTGGAAGGAAGAAAGACAAGGATGACAAATCTGCTAGGGGAAGATCTAAATCCAAGAGCAAGACAGTAAAGTGCTTCAAATGCTAAAAGAAGGGGCATATGAAGCGAGAATGTCCAGAATGGAATAAGAGGAAGGAAGAGTCTTCTACATCTGTCAACGTAGTAGCAGACTTAGAATCTGATGGCGACATGCTTTCTGTTTAATCAAGCACTGACGGTTTGAACAATTCTTGGCTTCTGGATTCCGCATGTTCTTTTCACGTGACTCCTCACAGGAACTGGTTCGACACTTATAGGTCAATTAATTGTGGTTCTGTTCGAATGGGTAATGATGCTACATGCACAATTATTGGAATGGGAACAATTAAAATTAAGATGTCCGATGGTGTGGTGAGAACATTAGAAGAGGTTAGACATATCCCAGATATGAGAAAGAATTTGATTTCATTAGGAACCCTAGACTCAAAAGGCTATAGCTATAAGTCTGAGAATGGGATAATGAAAGTTTCAAAGGGTGCTATGGTTGTGATGACAGGTCAGAAAATAAGTAGCAATGTTTATAAATTGCTAGGAAATACCATTCTAGGTGGAGTTGCTGCAGTAGCTGAGTCTGAGGATGATGATACACTCTTGTGGCATATGCGGCTAGGGCATATGAGTGAGCGTGGTATGAGGGAATTGCACAAAAGAAATCTGTTGACTGGGATTAAGTCATGCAAATTAGATTTCTGCAAATATTGTATTATGGGAAAGCAGTGTAGGGTGCGATTTAAAACTGCCACACACAAGACAAAGGGTATATTGGACTTACGTGCATTCAGATATTTGGGGGCCAGTGAGAACTCCTTCGAAAGGAGGAGCTCAATATTTTATGAGCTTCATTGATGATTATTCCAGAAAAGCTTGGGTTTATTTCTTGAAGAACAAGTCTGAGGCTTTTGCTAAATTTAAGATTTGGAAAGCAGAAGTGGAAAATCAGACTGGAAGGAAGATAAAGTGCCTTAGGACTGATAATGGCACTGAGTACAGGGATGGTGATTTCTTGAAGTTCTGCGAAGAGTATGGTATCAAGAGACACTTCACAGTACGGAAAACTCCTCAACAAAATGGGGTGGCTGAGAGACTTAACAGGACCATCACAGAGACAGCTAGATGTTTAAGGTTGAATGCTGAGCTTCCTAAAATTTTTTGGGCGGAAGCAGTGGATATGGCTTGTTATATCATCAATCGATCACCTAGAGTTGCACTTGATGGGAAAGTCGCTGAAGAAGTATGGACAGGACAAGAAGTTGATTACTCTTTCATGAGAATATTCGGGTGTCCCGCATATGTTCATATCTCAGGTGAAGACAGGTCAAAACTCGATCCAAAATCAAAGAAGTGCATCTTTCTTGGTTTTAAGAAAGGGGTAAAAGGGTACAAGCTTTGGGATCTAGTTGCACAGAAGGTGGTGATCAGCAGGGATGTAGTGTTTGATGAGAAGTCAATGACAAAAGCATTCAAGGAAGAGAAGTCTCAAGCAGCGGAAAGCAGTAATAACATTGGTAGATCAACAGTGCAGGTGGAGCTTGATGAATTGGAGTCTCAGTCAAAGGAACCTCACAGAGATCAAGAACCTCACAGTAATGATCAAGAACAGGATAGCACCAGATCAGATAGGCCTAAACGCAACAAAAGACCACCAGTCAGGTATGGTTTCGAGGATCTTGTGTCTTATGCTCTACTTACCAGTAGCGAGGATCCTTCTACATTTCAGGAAGCAATTGAAAGCTCTGAAAAGGATAAGTGGATGGAAGCTATGGTGGAGGAGAATGAGTCTTTGAGCAAGAACAAAACTTGGGAGTTAACGGAACTTCCAAAAGGAAAGAAACCTATAGGTTGCAAGTGGGTGTTCAAGAAGAAGGAAGCAGTATCAGAAAAAGAAGGGGAAAGATTCAAGGCACGATTGGTAGCAAAGGGATATTCACAGAGACATGGGATTGACTACGATGAAGGTATTTTCACCTGTAGTCAGGCATACATCTATTAGAGCAGTATTGGCTTTGGTAGCAGAATCAGGATCTTGGAATTGGAACAACTGGATGTGAAGACGGCTTTCCTTCAATGGGAATTTGGAGGAAGAGATTTTCATGGAACAACCAGAGGGGTTCAAGCAACCTGGTACAGAGAATCTTGTCTGCAGATTGAAGAAGTCACTTTATGGACTCAAGCAGTCTCCTAGACAGTGGTACAAAAGGTTTGATTCGTATATGATCCAGATTGGTTATACCCGTTGTGAATATGATTGTTGTGTATATGTTCGTATACTTGAAGATGGTTCTTATATTTTTCTGCTACTGTATGTGGACGATATGTTAATTGCTGCTAAGAGCATGTGTGAGGTTAACAGGTTAAAATCTTTGCTACACAAAGAGTTTGAAATGAAAGACTTGGGTGCTGCTAAGAAAATTCTGGGTATGGAGATTCACAGAGACAGAGAGGGCAAGAAAGCTGTGGTTGTCTCAGAAAAACTACATCAGGAAGGTGCTTGAAAAATTTAGCATGTTGGATGCTAAGCCTGTGAGCACACCATTGGCGAAATCACTTCAGATTATCTGGTAGTCAGTGTCCAAAGAATGAGGAAGAAATTGAAAATATGTCAAAGGTTCCGTATGCTAGTGCAGTGGGATGCTTAATGTATGCAATGGTCTGCACCAGGCCGGATTTGGCTCATGCAGTGAGTACTGTTAGCAGGTACATGGCGAACCCAGGGAGAGAGCACTGGAATGCAGTGAAGTGGATTTTCAGATACTTGAAAGGCACTGCGGAACATGGGATCTTATTTTCAAGACAGCCAGGGACTAATTCAGTTGTAGGGTATGTGGATGCAGACTATGCAGGTGAGGTGGATGACAGGAGGTCTACTACAGGTTATGTGTTTACACTATCAGGAGGACCTATTTGTTGGAAATCTACATTACAATCCATAGTAGCCATGTCCACTACAGAAGCTGAATACATGGCTGTAGCTGAAGCTGCAAAGGAAGCATTGTGGTTAAAGGGGCTAGTCAAAGAACTTGGTTTGAATCAAGGTGGAGTTCAGATGCATTGTGACAGTCAGAGTGCCATTTACTTGGCTAAGAATCAAGGTTTATCATGCTAGGACGAAACACATCGATGTTAGGTTCCACAAGATAAGAGAGTTGATTGTTACATGGAGATATTGTTCTGGAGAAGGTGCACACTTCAGAGAATGCAGCTGATATGTTGACGAAGCCAGTTACCACAGCCAAGTTCAAGCATTGCTTGGACTTGGTCAATGTTAGCAGCTTGTGATAGCCCTTTGGGGCTATGGTGGCGGCGATGGAGGAGAAGTTCGTGAGGCTTGACCAATTCAAGCCAAGGTGGAGATTTGTTGAGTCGGTGGCTTAAATTGGTCAATTCTATAGTCCACCAAGTCCTATTTGCTAGAAGAGTATATTAGCCGACCTTGTGATTCATTAATGTGGCAAACCTAAACACAATACACTAGCCGACATTAGCTAGTATATATATGCTAGTTGTTGCGGCAAATCAATTGAGAGAGGCAGCTGCACAATATAGAATAATTAGAGAAGGGTTTCTCTAGGTTTATTCTTGGTGAGAGAGAGGTTAGGGTGTAATTGGGGTTTGGGTTCTTTTAGAGAGTCCTGGTACCACTGTTGTAATCTCCCTATTTTCTTAGTGAAACTTTCTTCCTGTCGTCGTCGGTGGATGTAGGCATATTGCCGAACCACGTAAATTCTTGTGTTCTTTATTTATGTGTTTGATCTCTTTCTCTCTTCTTTAATCTTGTGCAAACAGTTAATTTTCACAACAAAAATAATTTGGTTTAGAGTCTTACCTCTTGGTTTTTACAAGAAATCTCATGTATACCTTTGTGCAGCGGAATGATCTTGCCAAGTCTCTTCCCACGTGCCTTTGTGCCCACCAACAAGTCTTCACATATATTCTTCTCGTGCTTGTCAATGTGAAGGTGCCACAATCTCGAACACTTCATCTTAATCCACAGACCAAGTCCTAGGGTTTGTTGATGGAACCCTAAGACAATGAGAGCTCATGAGAGAGAGGGTGACGGCTATTTTGTGTAAACTCACATCAATTTTTGTCTTAATTATGCAATCTTATATTGCATATTTTGGGAACCCTAGTCTTAGGGTTTTGTCTTAATGGGCTGCCCACATGGGCGCCTATTTGGGCCAACCCAAAATGGCCTAAATGCCAACATTTAGAAAACAAAAGAAAAAAAAATGTAGCATTTTTCTTTTGTTTTTATGTTCTGTTCAAGATGCCATTGGTTGTTCTTGTTTAAGGTCAATTTTGTTCGCCTATATCAATGAGGGATGAGAGATAGAATCAAGCGAGCACAACGTAAACTTCACAAGACATAATTTTCCAAAATGTTTCAATTTTTATTGAGTCAGGTAAATTACTCCTATTCTAAGTGAAGGTGGGGGACTTAAATACATCAATAAAACTATTTACGTTTTCCACGTTTTGTTATAAAAATGTTTAGCACACCCTAATTATTGAGTAAACTTTTTCCTATAATAGTTTTATTTGAAAGGTTTCCAAAAATAGTGCGAATAATGTTTTGCATAGCATTAATACACAATTTTTTTTTTTTTTTCCAATGGTAGAAATAATATACACTTGAGTGAGAGTGAATCACTAGAGTAATGACTTGGGCTACATTTTGATTTATAAGATCCTTGATCAATCGCGACAGAAGCTGCTGATTCAATTTCTTTTAGATACAAGAGAGTTCCTTTGGAAAGAGGAATGGTAGAGGTATTGAGCTTCCAAGTATAATAATTTGGAATCATAAGACTGGCATTTGAGATATCATATCCCTAACCCTAATCATGGAACCTAAGTCACCAGTTTGAAATACAAGATCTTCAGTTTTTGATCCACGAAGGACGGTTTTCATTCAATATCTAATAGAAGTTGATGTCACAAAATCTTTCCAAGCGAGGCTTATGCCCTAAGAATAAAATAAAGTAAAATTAAGACTAAAGTCAATTTTTGGCCCTCTAACTTAGGGGGTGTTTTCATTTTGGCCCCCTAATTTCAAAAATTTTCATTTTAGCCCCCTAACTCTTTTTATTTTTCAAATTGCACCTTCTGTTAAATTCCGTTAGAAGTCTTCGTTAAGTGTCCAGTTGGACAGATGACATGTCATATGACGTGTCAAAAATTTTGACAAGTCATTAAAAAAAAATTAAAAAAAATTACATATTAAAGCAGTGAAATGGAGTCGTTTCACCAAAGACCTGCTGCCTTCTTCTTCGATTTTTTGTTTTTTGGTTTCCATTGATACCTCCTGCTGCTGCCGCCAATCACCACCTCGCCACCTCCTCTCCACCCCATCGCACCACCGCCATGACCCACTCCCTTCACCATCCCCCATCCCGTGAAACCCATCCGCCGTGACCCAATCTTGAAAAAGTTTCCTTTCAAACTAAAGTCAAAGCCCTGTGATACAAAAGCATCGAAGCCCTGTGATCCAAAAGCAATGAAGCCCTGCAATAATTCCAAAATACCACCAACATCAACAGAGCTACTTGTGAATGGACGAGAAAACCATGACAGTGGTGAATTGGGAGATTGAATTTCATATTCTAATATGAAAGAAAAGAAAGAATAAAAAGGCTATTGTTTCATTTATTTATAACCCCTTCGGAAAACTAGCTAGTCTTTCTGTTTGTTTCTGGTTTAGTTAATATTGTAATTATGATTAGACATTAGATCATTCTACTTTCGTTCCTCATTGTCTTCCTCAGTTATATTATATTTTTTTGTTTTCAACTTTCAATGTCTGTTCTCTCATACTGGTTACTTTTCATTTGGTCTTGAGCACCCTATATTTCTGTTGAATCCATGTTAATTTATGCTGGTCAACATAAATTTCGCATGGAATGCCAGTTTTCTTCTAGTAAGGTAATGTAAATGAAGCCCATCTAAGTTTGATTCAATAGCTTGTATACCACTTCTCCTTTCAAATAACAAGGATTATTCTACCATCATTTTTTTTATTTATTATTTACATTTCCTATTTAAGAGCAAGAATTCAAAATAAAAATACAGTTGTTAAGTGTTAACTATAGCACATTGTGTTATAATTTTACTGTTGCAAGTCAATTTTTGCTTAGGATATCATTGGCAGTTTGAATGAAAGAATCATGAATTCATTGATTGAATCTACAAAGAATTGCCCCAAATTATGTTGTCAGCTTTTAATGTCTCATTTTCGAACCAAACTTGAGAATGTGCATCTTATATCTACATCTTGATATTGCAGGCTGGGGGTGGTGCTTTCTCTAGTGCGAAGTGGGAAATCCTTTTTGATGCAAAAATATGTGAGAGGTTAAAACTGTTTCTGTGATGGTTAACTTGGAGAATTATTCCTTCAAAACTGGATTTTATATTGAAAGTGTAACCTTCCTTTTCTGTAATCCCTTCAAACATGTATTTCTTTTAAGCCCTTTTGCAGAAGTAGGTTGGATAAATTTTCTATGGCCAATTTTAATGTACTAAATTAAGTGTCCAATCCATACAATGGGAATGTGCATCAATCATGGCAAGTTGGCTACAGCGGAAGAGGTGCACATATGACCAGCTTATTTGCAATTCTACCCACAATTAAACTCTAATTTTCACCTTTCACAAAAAAGGCGTAGATGTTGGTTAAACCTAAAAGGCTAAAACCAGAAGGAATTGCTTCCTAATTAAGTTTCTCCTCGCCATAGGTGGTTAAGACATAAAGCTGAATTTGGATGAATCTAGTTTTTTTAAGGTATTGCGCTTAATGTTTTGGAACCTATTCAACATATTCCTTCTGACAATTCCTTTGGTTTTGTTCTTACTAAAGAAATTTCATTCAACAAAAAATAAAAATCAATTCCACTCAACTCAACAAAGCATTTATTAATTGGTTAAACCACACAAACTGTATTTTCTTTAATCTAAAAGAAATAAAATCAAATGTAGTAACCAAGATGAATATAACTCTTCATAAACCACAAAATTCGGATACACCAGTAGTTGAAGAAAACAAAATCAAAACTCTAAAGTAAAGCTACTCAAATAATAGAAATAAGAAAAAGAAAAGAAGAAAAAAATCTTCTGCAAGCATCAAAGACTTGATATGAATCACATCTCAGCATCTAGTAGGAATTATCCAAAACGGTGGTGGATCTATCCTCTCAAAATCACATTGATACAATGTTTTCAAACTTCCATCCTTCAAGTTGAAGATGCCGCAATCATGACCGCCATACAAGTAATCCTCATTCATCTGATACCAATTATCATCGGTGTAGTAAATAGTATTCGATTCAAACCCTTGAACATCCCGAATAGACAATGACACAGACTGATTCTGTTGTCCTTAACTTTCCAGTTTTAGGCAGCGTATTTATAGATGAATCAAGCTTGACATGTAAAAGATCACTCGCTCCACTGCTGTAAACGTTAACGACAGTTCCCATGAATTCATTAGTTTCCTGAAAGGAGAAGCATGATTGATGACTTGAAAAAACCATTCTTTTCCAAGGAGACAAAGAAAAAAGAAGACGAGAAAATTATAAACAAAAAATGAAAAGAGACACAGCAGTATAAGACTAAACATGATAATGAATGTGTGTGTGTGTGTGTGTATAACATGTGAAAAAAAATCATATTTGAAATGTAGAAGACCTAAATCTAATGACAATGGAATATAAAAGTGATTAAGAAAGAGAATGGAGGCTAGGGTTTTTCAAGTGGTTCGGCTATATGAGCTTACGTCCACATGATGTAGCCAATGGGCTACATCTTTATTAATATTTTTTGTATGATATTTTGGATGATTATAATGTGTTGTGAGATGTCCTATTTATACATAGGACTATTAACACAACTCTCCTATCTAACCTATGTGGGATTCCTTAACATTCCCCCTCAAACTCAAGGTGTAATTTTAATAAAACCTTTGAGTTTGTTTACAAAAGAATAGCTCAAATAGGCTCAACTTGGCTTGGCTTGTATCTCGACTCGATAGCTCGGATCTCGGCTCAGAGGCTCGGTGGCTTGGATTTTGGCTTGGGGACTTCGATCTCAGCTTGGCTTGGTCGGATCATGGCTTAATGGCTTGGATCGCGACTTAGTGGCTCAGAGGCTCGGATCTTCAAACGGTCTTGGCTCAAGATCTCAGCTCAGTGGTTCTATGGCTTGGCTCGATCTTGGCTCATGAAGATAAAATAAAAAAAGTATATCCCACATTTTTTTTTTTTTTTTTGAATTTTGAAATTCAAAATTTGAATTTTTTTTTTTTTCTTACTGGTCAATGCCAGTTTTCTCTTTTTTTTTTTTTTTTTTTTTTTTTTTTTTTTTTTTTTTTTTTTTTTTTTTTTCGGGTCTGCTGACGTCAGCAATAAGCTGTAGCGACCTAGGGCTGACATTAGCATGGACAGAATGGAAGCCAGAGCGTTCCGCGAGTGTGGCGCGTGGATCTTGCTGCCAGAAATATGGGTGGCGCGTGGAGGCGCGTCCACCGTTGGATCTGGCCGATTTTTCTGGATTTCGATAGATCGGTGGTCGATCTATCTATATGAAGTGCTTGATTCTTGATTTGGTGACTGGAGACGGAAGATCTGGGACATGGTGGTTCCGGCGGTGCTGGTGGCGCGTGAGCGAAGATCTGAAACTTTTTCCGGCGCGTGGAGGCGCGTTGATGCTCGGAATGGACTCCGGCTTATGTCGTTTGACCGATCTCGGGATGGGCTATTGATCTGTGGAATCAGATTTCTAGAAAAATGAGATTTGTGGTGAGGTGCTTTGGATGGGATTTTTTTTTTTTTGAAATGCGGAAGCGGAAGGATCGAGTTGCTCGTTAGAGCTCTAAGGCTCTGATACCATGTAGAAGACCCAAATCTAATGACAATGGAATATAAAAGTGATTAAGAAAGAGAATGGAGGCTAGGGTTTTTCAAGTGGTTCGGCTATGTGAGCTTACGTCCACATGATGTAGCCAATGGGCTACATCTTTATTAATATTTTTTGTATGATATTTGGATGATTATAATGTGTTGTGAGGTGTCCTATTTATACATAGACTACTAACACAACTCTCCTATCTAACCTATGTGGGATTCCTTAACATGAAACACCATAGAAAATCACACCTTGTCATTTGTACCATAAACCAAAAACAATGCCAAATTCCAAGTTATATGTGGAAAAAACTTCTTTCAAACCTACTTCTTTGAACAGACCATCGGAACTTACAAGGAAACTTATCTTTCAAACATCATGATAATAAGCACAAACCTTAAGAACAACTCTCATGCCAACAAGATCACGAGAATAAAATTCGCCTTCATCCAATTCTGGCTTATCTTCTTCTCTCACAAGTAAAGTCGACCCACCAAGCTTCTTAGCCTGAACACATTTAAAAAATCAGAACAGGCATGCATGTTAATATTACCAATAAAAAATAAAAATAAAAAAAAAGGCTATCATATTAATATGATAAAACAGGTCCTACTAAATGAATACTGTGAGTGTCTCCATAAAAGTACCAAAATTTTAAAAATTCATAACAAAAAGAGCAAGAATCTTGGAAAGAATATCATGGCTGACCTAGAGCATTTGGGATAGGCTTTATTGAGTCGAGTTGAGTTTGACTTAAATGAAGCCAGGTAAATTCAGAATCTTAAAGGGACTTCCTCTTTGTATAGAAGCTTGGATAACACAATGCATGCTTACACCATACAAGCTAAAAGTTGCACTAAAGTATTGTAAGGCTCTGGTTATTGTTGCTCAACTTTTCAATAGTATGACTCAACTATAAATCCTGATTTGGAAAAGATTCAGTCTTTCTGTAAATATACTAAAAATCAAGTTTCCACTTGAAGCAGCTGTTTCTTTTTTCTTTCATAACTTAGAAGTTCAATGGTTATCAACCCTCCTTTTTTTTTTAATCAAAGCAAACAACTTTCAACAGTGTTGAAGAAATGTACTGAAGGAAGACTAAGAGTAAAATTCAACAATCTAATGGATCCACATTGGTAATTTTTCTAAGAAGAAGGTTCAAACTTGTCTCTATCACTCTTTTCTAAACAGATTACAAAATGTCATCAAGAGTCCTCTAAACAAAACAGGGGATGCAGATAACCCCACTGAACAATCTCTTGGCTTCTTATTTCTTATTTTTATACAAATGATAGCAGCAGACATAATCATGTCTTTTATATGATCTAGTATTCTATATTTTTAATTGACCCAACCAGCCTTCATTGCTGGTTTACACACTGCTAAACCTTTTCAAAATCATAAATACACACATATAACTGAAATGAGGTTCATAACCTAACAACTCAGTATACTATATTTCGAGGGCCATACCTTGACAAAGCCATTGCTAAATAAGTAAGACTCCCCAAAAATGAGTGTTGTATTAGACTGCAAGGAACACAAAACAGATGGTCGTATGAATCAATAAATCAAATGTGCAATCAATAAGCTTGCATGCTATCAGAAAAGTCACCTTGAGAGCCAGTTGAACAGATGGACAGAGGGACACAATTTTAAAAGCGTCCTGGGGTCCAAAGGATGCAGGTAATACAGAAAGAGAATCAATCCTGTATTGGTCCATCCAATCATACCAGTCAAGAAAGTAACAAATATTGTCTTTACATAATAAACTCTATTGAAAAGTGTCTCAAAATAATTCACAAGGAAGTGATTCACTGAGTTTATCTAACAAGTTCATGCAAAAGAATTTCACTAGGCAATGTGATAACAAATAATCCTAATAGGCCATAACCCAAAACCAGAAAGAATTAAAAAAAAAAAAAGGCATTTTTTGTCAGCCATAAAACAATCTTACTCTTGGATTGTTGCCGGTGCCGTGGTGATTTCGATGGGTCTCACGGCGATGTGGTGGTGCGATGGGTGGTCTCACGGCGGATGGGTTTCACGGGATGGTGAAGGGAATGGGTCACGGCGGATGGGTTTCACGGGATGGGGGATGGTGAAGGGAGTGGGTCACGGCGGTGGTGCGATGGGGTGGAGAGGAGGTGGCGAGGTGGTGATCGGCGGCAGCAGCAGGAGGTATCAATGGAAACCAAAAAACAAAAAATCGAAGAAGAAGGCAGCGGCAGGTAAAGGAGGCAGCAGGTCTTTGGTGAAACGGCTCCGTTTCACTGCTTTAATATGTAATTTTTTTTAATTTTTTTTTAATGACTTGTCAAAATTTTTGACACGTCATATGACATGTCATCTGTCCAACTAGACACTTAACGAAGACTTCTAACGGAGTTTAACAGAAGGTGCAATTTGAAAAATAAAAAGAGTTAGGGGGCTAAAATGAAAATTTTTGAAGTTAGAGGGCCAAAATGAAAACACCTCCTAAGTTAGAGGGCCAAAAGTTGACTTTAGTCTAAAATTAAACCTACGAAGAAAGAGCCTAAAACTTGATATTTGGGATCAGTAAATCAATCACTGACCCATTTGAACAATGATACTTTCACAAAATAATTTTTTGGGAAAATTACAATTTTTTTTTTTTTTTAGTTTACCGTCATTAGTTACTATGAAAAACCATAATTTCTGTCTAATTAAACTCTTAGTTTAACCAGTGAGAGGTATATTAATATAATGGTTTAAATACCGTTTTGCTACTTAACCTTTGGCCTTTGTGTCAAATTGGTCCCTAACCTTTCAACTGTGTCAAATTGGTCCTCAACCTTTCAACCTTATGTCAAAATGGTCCTTGCCGTTAAGTATTGGATGGAAAAGGCTGACATTACTAACGGTTTATTTTTAATTTTAAAAATATCTAACGTGGCATGCCAACTTAAATTTTAATAAATAAATAAATAAATGTCAACTCAAATTAAAATTAAAAAAATAAAAATAAAAAATTTGAATATCACATGAGTTTTTTTTATTTTTTTTTTTCATCGTAACATCTATGGGAACTGATACTCAAAACACAAATTCAAATCCCTAACCCCTTCAAAATCCCCTACCCCTCTCTCTCACATAGCCGCCTCCCCTCGCGCCACTCACCGAACTTGGTCACTTCTGGGTGAGCCCATCACCTCTCTCTCTCTCTCTCTCTCTCTCTCTCTCTCTCTGATTATCTCGGTTCACTCTCAGGTGACCCCTGCATTTTCTCTCTGTTTATCTTTGTTTTCAGTCATTGTTTGCTTGTGCTCCACATTAATATGAAAAAGTTCAATTGAGCCATATACTTGTATCAAGCTCACTTCATTGTACTTGAATGTTCAAATTTCAGAACTTTAATTTTTGTTTCTTTTGCTACATTTTCTCAAGAAACAAAAGAAACGGAAATTAAAAGTACAAACTTTCCAAAATGACCCAGTACCAAAACAAAGCAAACTAAAGGTTGTAGTACTCATTTTCTGTCAGAGGAAAAATAAAAATAAAATAAATAAATAAATAAAAATAAAAAAAGAGAGAAGAGAGAATTATAATCATTGAATAAGCTCTCACAATCTCAACCATATATATGTGAGTGTGTGTGTGGTTATAAAGAAGGTTTTACCTTTATGGAGGTTCTTGGAATTTGATGCTTAATAATTTGAAGGTAACTTTTGTTTTGTGAGAGAATAAACTATGCTTTTGGACTAGTGATAGTGGTTGTTCTTTTGGGTGACTAAAGCAGAGAACATCAATAGAAAAACCCTAGAAAACCTTGAAGTGGTAAAAGGGTAGGTGAATATTGGTAGTTGAGATGCTAGATGACTTTAACTTGTTGCATTCAAAGTTAATGTAATTTCCTTCAATAGTTCTATTTAGTACTAGTACTGTTTTGTATTAGAATTCTAATACAATATATATATGATTGACTAAGCCGGTTTTGTATTAGAATTTTGGCCTTCATTTTTCAGGAAGAAAATCCTTTACCTTCCAAAAAAAAAAAAAAAACTGCTTTTGCCGGCATGTATTTTGCGTCAACTACTGAGTTGACACAGTAAACTTTAAAATAGGCTTGGGTATCAACCCAATCATTTTTAACTTCAATTAGGCCCGGGTACCAACCCAGACCAATCTCTTTCTTTTTTCTTTTTTCTTTTTTTTAACAAAAACACCCACAAGTTTTATACGTCAAAACCCACAAGTTTTTGTTAATGAGGCTGATCTGTATGTATGTGTTAGGTTGATTATCACCTTTTAGAGAAGTGGCAGATCAATTAGCGTGGATGTGATTTCTTTTTCTTAAATTTTTTACTTTTAACTTTTATGGATTGATTTGATTTTGGCGTATGCACTTTTGAGATGATATTTTAGTATCACAAGAGGTCAATTGATGATTAAGTTTAATGTTATAATAGTTTTGCATTGAAGGAATATTATATCAAGTGGGAATATATTTCATTCTCAAGTCCAGGTTCACAAGATTTTGTTTTTCAGAATCCTTGTTGTGGTAATTTGTCTATATGTAAGCATATACAGTATTGTCAAGTAGACTCAATTAGTATCAATTTCACTAGAACATTGCATATGTGAGGAAGATGATTCTTTAAGTTTATTTCCCCCACAACTGCAAATATTTAACACTATATGTTTTTGTTGAAGTGCTATGTTGTTGTCACTTCATTTATCGTAATAATATGTATCATGATGTCTCATTTGATACTGTCTCATTTTCCAATAATTAAATATCACGGTTAATTTAATAATTCATCACACACAACCAACAAATAAGGAAAAAGACCAAAATACCCTCTTTTTCTCTCACTATCATAGTGTGTGAATATTGATGAATCTTAAATTAACATACGTGGCGTTTAATTATTGAATAGTGGATAGATGACGTGGTTCATGGTTGAATAATTCTTTTGGACTAATGTGGCACGTTGAACACGTAGGTTCTTGTTGTAAGATTGAAGCTTCACTTAAAATAGGAAATTCTGGATAGTGTCAGGTTGGTGATAGTTGGTTCATGTTGCTTATAATGTTTTGGAGTTTCTAGATATAACTTGTGATTGGTTCTTATAATGCTTTTTCTAATGTGATTATCTGATTATATAATGGTATATATTTCTCAAGTTTATAGAAAATTTTGGTTAATTTGCCATCTTTACAATTTTTATATGAACATTCTTTGACAGTTCAAGGCCAAGGTTTGAGCAATTCTTGGTTCGATGGGCAACACCTCAGCTCCATGATATTGATGCTCTTGGAAAGATGACTGATCCATCACTTAAAGGGCTCTACCTAGTTAAATCTCTCTCCCGGTTTGCTGATGTCATTCTTTTTGTGTCCAGGTAATGCATAAGAAAAAATTACACTAAAATGTGTCCAGCATATTCTGTAGGATTGGGTGTTAGGATTTACTAAATAATATGGCTGGAAAAAGAAACAATATATGAATAACTATTTCTTGCTGATGGTAAATTTCTAATTCTCATTTTCATTGTTTTGGGGTAGCCGGAGCCTAAGTTTTGACCACCTATGTCAGAAATTGTTCAAGCGTTGGTTCAGTTAGTGCAGCGAGCTAACATGAGTAAGAGAACAATTGGAAATGATCAAGGAGGATCCCAGAGAGCTCTTAACACAGACACTAATGAGTCAATCCATGCCTCAAATGGCTACAAAGTTCTTGTTTGATTAAACAGATCAGAAAGGCAAAAAAGTTACATGGTTTCTGTCATCTTTTGTTCTGTTTACTCCTTGCATGTAGTTTATCCTTCTGAGTTATTTTTCTTTTTGCTACATCATTTGAAACCAGAAGTAGAAGCTTGGTGCAATCTATTGTTGATATTACATGATTGAGCATATTCTATCATTGCCAAAAATAAATAAATAAGTATTGAACTGAATTTTGTGCACTCGGTTGTGAAACTAACTTGAAACTTAACTCAAATAAATATTAATTTTTATTTTTTGTATCCTAGCCGTAGTGAGTTGAATACCTTGTGTCCATCCATACTTATTTTGTATCTTATCTTTTACTATTTGACATCTGCACTGTCAATTTTAGAGAAGAACACTTGATCATTATTTTAGTACCCTTGTTTGATTAATGTTTCTGCAATGTAGTTGTCTTTTGTAATGTTATTAATGGAGCATATATTTGTATATTTTTTGGCCACCTATGTAACTATCCTGACATATAATCTATATGTATTCTTGTTGTAAATCCACATGTATATGGAGCATATATTTGTATGTTATTAGTTGTGATTTTTGTCAGTCATGTTGATAGGCAATTGTTTATATCATTACTAGGTGGAGGGATTATGGTTGGCAGTCCTTGTACATTGTATTGGTTATATGGCATGATTGCTACAAAATGGCAACTAAGGATGTATTCATTTGAATTAATATTCATGTTCTTTTATTTGCAGTACCAAAGGGCAATTTTTAAAGTTTTGCAAGATAGAGTTCCTGATGAAAAGGCGTCGATGATAATCACAGGTAAGTGACCCAATCATTGTCTTTTTGCATCTTCAATTTTATTTTGCTCCTGTTCTTATCACTACTAGAAAAATGACTTTTAGCGTCAACCTTTGTTGACGCTAAATGTAAAAAGTTGCCGCAAAAAATATTTTTTACATCAACTAAAAGGTTGACGCATAGTGATGCAGTAAATCGTGTCGCTTAAAATCTAACATCTTTTTGCGTCAACACTTTGTTGACAATAAAAACTATATAGCATCTTTTCGCGTCAACATTTTGTTGACGTTAAAAACTACATAACATCTTTTCGCATCAACATTTTGTTGACGCTAAAGAAATTTTTGTTTCTATCACCTGAATTTTATTTTTCTCAATCAAAGAAAAAATAAATAGAGATGATAAAATAAATAAATAAATAACAAGCTGCATACTTTTGAAGACGCAAAGGATATATCTTTTATTCATTCATGTATATTTAAATGTCAATGTTACAGCATAAATTAAATCTGAATTATAACTATTTACAATAGAACTAATAAAACAAATAAGGCTGACACAAAAGAAGCTGGATTTTCACATAGTTGTGGTCCGATTTACATGCACATGTTCGGACATACTAAAAATGATTTCACCATGTAATCCACCTTAGGCCAAGCTAATTGAAAGCTTCCACAATTTTGTCTATTTAAATTGCAGTATCGAGGAATATGAATTGAGCTAAGTCTGTAACATAGCAAGTATTCATAATGTTGGATAGCAAGCAACTCAGTTGGAGCCATCAACGGATGCATTCGAAATTAGGCCTGTCCAGAGATGCTGCAACATATCCCTTGCTTGAAGTCTTCCAAACTCAACATCTACAATTATTAAAAAGAAAGGTGGAAAAAAAAGAGCAGAAAAATGTAAGTCCAGAAAACTTAAAAAGAAAGGTGAAAAAAAAAAAATATATGATATGAAACTGGTTTAGTCATTTTTGCCACCTATGCATGCAGAAAACCCAAGCTTTGAGAGGGCAAGTGCCAAGCTTTGACAAGCGAAGTCCTAGCAATATCCAATGTTTCTGTAATTTGTAGTCCCCTTACGTAAAAACTTTATACGATATGGCAATGGAAGACCTCAATCAATCCAAATTTCATCGCAGTTGCCAATGTTTGCAGTTGCCAATGTTATGCACGCTTTGTGCTATCCTTTGGATCCATAACTATAAGAAAAAGAAAAAGGAAAAGGGTATACAAACATCAAAAGCTTATCAACAGTATGCAAATTAAAATTTCGGCCATAAAAGTTCTACGCAAAGAATGTAAGCACATTGTAAAACATACAAGATCACAACAGAATGAAGTAAAATCCCCATACCGGTTACTTGGCCGAGGAAATTCGTTTTAAGGATGCCATCCAGCTGCTTGAAGTACCAGTTCCATTCTCAAGTCCACAACTCACATATGTAGTTTCAGCCTGCCCCACAGGTTTTGAAAAATTGCTTTCGGAGGATCTCAACATAGCAGATGAGGTAGATGGCATTGCTGCATTGCTCACAGTTTGCAACATTTATATCTCAACAATTGTAATTCACATTTACCAAAGATATGACTAAATTATGGCAAAATGAAATTATAACTGCAACAGCCAATAAGGGACAAAGCTATGATAAATACAAAGATTACACTGCATCAAGTGCAACAGGTGATTAGAAAATGCCTTACATGTTCCCCCATCAAATTTGCGGCACTCATATTCTGAATTGTTGATGATCTAAACTGCATATGAACATCTTGATGAGTGTTCTTACTTGGTCCTCTAGGCTCTATAGCCTTGGCGGAATAAGAAGCATCCTTGACTCCTGAAATTCAAAAATGAGCCAAAGACGTGATGATGTATTGTAAAGCAGCATTTTATACATAATAGGGCTTCTCTAATAAATAAATAAAAAGTTACAGTATCCCAAATAAATAACATTCCTCTCAGCCATCTCCATAGTCTCACTCAAGGGCAAATCTAATTTTATCTTTAGCCCCTGCTCACTCCAAATATGGTCCTTAGATCAAGATCAGAACTGAGAATTATATTAAAAATTTAAAACCCCATCATGAAGACTTGCATATCCTTCTTATATAGATAAAGAATAACCAAAGGGGCAGCTAAAAGGGCTGCAGCTGTCTTGGCACATCAAAACCCAAAGAGATCCAGGGTTGAACCATAACCCAGTTTTCCATGCCACTGTTCATTTCTAGTTTACTTTTCTTGTATAATAAACTTATGGTGGTGAAAGTTCACACACAACAGACGTGAACCAATATGCTATGTAAATCATAATGGACCAATTTCATTTTAGCAGGGTCCACAATGAATTCAGAAATTCTCAGGGTTGACTGCAATCCAGTCACAAGTTTAAGTTTGGCGACAATTAACTCCAGGACATAAATGCAACGACTGAAGCTTACCTTTATGCTTATTCAAATCCATTGGCCTTACTGGACTACTTGTCACTCCAGCAGCTGGCTGCAAATTTAGTAATAAACTTGTGAGAAGAACAGAAACTAGGTAAGATTGAATATTAACAACAGTTATAAAGGACATCAATTATTTGAAGTAATTTTAAAGGAGTTCACAGAGCTATAACTAAAAAAAAAAAAAAATTAAAAGAACACAACGTTCCACACATACAATTTTTCACAAGCAATTTAATTGAAATAGCTGATAAAACAAAAGGTGATAGAAATACTGACAGATGATTGAGCCTGCGTCTTTGTCCGTTGTGTCTGCTGGTATTTTAAAATGGTCCAATCAAATACAAAATCAAACTCATATCCTGCCAAATATGGGGCCAATTGCACATCACAAGCCAAACAAGACTGTCAATCAGAATATAAAAGCATGAAAGTTGGTGATATTTAAACATTAAACAATATTTCAATGACGCAACCAAATAATATGATTAAACACAGTTTTCCACTGAAATGAAGTTGGTGAATCTAGAATAGAACAATGTCCTTAAATAATAGACTCCCAGATCTGCAAACTCAATGACGCCGACAAGTACAACATAGTCCACTCACCAAAGCCTAAAAAATTTCTACAACCTTTGAAGTTTAAACCTCCATCACATCAAAATAAAAATAAAAAAACCAATGACAAGAATTGATAATCCATATATGTACCATAATATAGAAGTATTGCAATTTGGTTTAGTTTCCAAAGAGAAACAAAAACCCTGGATGAAAAGAAGACATGGCTAGTGCCTTATGGCATTATCGATACAGCTTCAATAATATTCATAGTAACCTAAGCATCACGGATGGGAAAATTGCTCACTCTAAACACAAAATTCACTTGAGAGAAACCTGTTTATGCAAGAGGCTCAAAGACATTCATTTTTTTTCTTTTTTTGATAACATAGGAGAACTTCACTCAAAGAGTTGCATGTCATAGAGCATATTATACAACAATCCTCACTATTATCGAACTCTTACGGGCAACTGATCCCACCCGCCAGAACAAGAACCAATTGGAATCAATTGTATTTTTTATTGGTTAATTGGATTTTATTAGGTATTATTTAGATAATTAGTATTTTATTTTAATTCCTAAAGTTAATGGTTGAAAATAAACATATACTGTTTTGAAGCCTTTATTTAGTTCATTATATGATAATCCTATAGTCCAATTGGCCATATAAACTATGTCCAAATCATGAAGTGCTTGGCTTACTTTGCCGTGTTTTCAGACACATGCTAATCCCATTAAATACCACTAGTTACAAAAACCCCAATATCCAAAGAATGATTACACTTCTGTAGCAAAATGGCTCATAGGAAAGTGATTAACCATTTTAAAAAAATATCAACATGTCTGATTCTTCAGTTGCAGTTCTAAAAGCCAATGGCATGCAGCAAAATTTAAAGATATGATGAATTGAAACAATCAATACCCTTGCTATTATATAATCCATTAGTTACAAAAAGAATTAGACAAACAGGGTAGTTATTTCCACCTAAAAATTCCTATGAATACAATTTCATCCCAAACATACAAAGCTGAAAATCCACAACACAATTTTCAAAAAATTCTATGTCACCCATAAGTTTAGAAAGAACAAAAAATAAATCCTAAACAGCACATAAGTGACATACATCTCCCTTTTTTAGGTTAAAAGTGACATACATGTCTCTTAAAGCCAAAATTAGCAATTTATCTTCAACAAAATAAATTGTATTTCATACCACATCAGTCTTCATGTAGATAAATAAGACAATTCCCAGATTTATGAAGTACAAAAGGCCGAACAAAATCTGCACCAACAAACAAGAATATAAACTATGAGGCAATCTGCAATCATTTAGTAAACAACATTATGATACCAACCCCTCTTCTGTACAAAATTAAAGCAATTTTCAAATAGTAAGGTTTACAAATTGAATTTATGATGATAACTAGATAAAATGTTCTTACCCTCTAAGCAGATGCAACTTCAACTATATACCAACTGTTTACTCTTTGTTTATGTGAGGTGGTAATGTCTAATTAGT
Source organism: Fagus sylvatica (assembly GCA_907173295.1). NCBI lineage: Eukaryota > Viridiplantae > Streptophyta > Magnoliopsida > Fagales > Fagaceae > Fagus > Fagus sylvatica. The sequence continues at coordinate 1,241,081 of OU015766.1, forward strand.
AGATAAATATGTTTGTTTTAGTCTAAGGCATAAAAGACATCACATACCATGGGAACCTCTAGAGAGTTGGATTCTTTGCTTGTGAAAGATATTAAATCATCCAAATCGAACAAAGGAGACGTCATGTTGTAACTTGAATCGTTCTCCTAAAGCAAAACTGATGTCGGATGGCTATTGAAAGGGAAGGGGGGTAAATAGGAACACAAGAACAAACCCTAGGTTTCACCACCTTAGGGGTGCCTGGAATCACCACCAAGAGGGAGAATAATATTTCTCAAAATAATTTTATTTCAAAATCAAGTGCCTTAAACCTTTCCTGGAGTCTTGTTTAAAAAGACTTCAGAAATACATCGAAAAGGAAATAACCAATTAGGGAAGATACAATCCCATAAAATAAGAAATCACCCTAAACTTACGAAATCAGAATAATCAATTAGGGAAGATACAATCCCATAAAATAAGAAATCACCATAAACTATGAAATCAAAAATCAAATCATAACAAGTCAACTAATGAACAGTGGGAAATAATCTGGTGTGATCCCTGGTGTCCGCACCAACTCTCCCAGGGTGGAAAAGACTCGACCCTGTCGAGTAAAACAAGATGGTCCTCGGTCAAACAGCAAATGAATCGTTGTCATCCAGCCATAAGGTCACAGGAGGAACTGAATGTTTCTTCTTGTGCCGGTAAACTCGTGTAGTGGGAGGGCGATAACTCGTCGATGGAAGGGCATCAATGCGGCTCTGGTAGTACTCCAATAGGTCTGGGTCGAGCTTCTGTAGGTCCTCTCTAGCAATCCATGTACAATCTGACTCTGGTCGTCCATGCCATCGAACCAAGAAACGCTGAACTGTTCCATCCCTGGTGAAAACAACTTGTTCATCCAAAATAGCATCAATAGATTCTTTATGTGTGGGTGGGATGTTTGGGGGGATGGTGTCAAAGTCAGGGCTAATGGTGGGGGTAGGGGAAGGCTCAGTAAATGGATCATCAGGAATGGTTGCTGGACCTTTGTAGGCTACTAAGTCCTCAATATTAAATGTTGAGCTTATACCATAGTCAGATGGGAGTTCTATAACATACGCATTAGAACCAATCCGTTTTAACACTTTAAACGGACCAGCACTACGGGCTTGCAGTTTCTTAACAGTTCCCAAGGGAAACCGTTCAGGCCTAATACGAATCATGACGTAATCTCCTACAGCAAACTCTAGATGTCGTCGACGGGAATCAGCCTGAACTTTATATCGTGTATTACTTGAGTGAATACAGTTACTGATGTCCTTGTGTAAATCGTGGACATGCCGAGCAAAGGCTTCAGCGGATTCAGACATGCGAACTTGTGGGGACATAGGAAGGAGATCTAAAGGTTTCCTAGTTTTGCAACCGTACATAACCTTAAATGGACTCATGCCTATGGTCCTATTGACAGAGTTATTGTATGCAAACTGAGCTATAGGAAGAATAGAGTCCCAAGTCCTAGCATGGTCGCCCATAAGACACCTTAACAAATTCCCTAAGCTCTGATTGACAACCTCAGTTTGACCATCAGTTTGGGGGTGATAAGCCGCAGAGAATTTCAACTTTGTACCAACTAAGTGCCACAGGGTTTTCCAAAAGTAGCTCATGAACTTAACATCTCTATCGGACACGATGGTCTTAGGAAGACCATAAAGTTTAACAATCTCGTCAAAATAAAGCTAGGCAATCTTAGAAGCATCCGAAGTCTTGGAACAAGGGATGAAGTGAGCCATTTTTGAGAATCTGTCAACCACTACAAAAATGGAGTCATGTTTCTTCAAGGTGCGGGGGAGACCTAGCACAAAATCCATGCTCACATCTTGCCACGGTCTGTCAGGAACGGGAAGAGGGGTGTAAAGATCGACATTCTGCTTACAATGTTTGGCCAACTGACATTGACGATAATGCCCAATTATCTTCGCGACATCACGCTTAAGGCCTGGCCAATAAAATTGTCACTCTACCTCCTCAATGGTCTTATCTTGACCAAAATGTCCGACAAGTCCACCCGCATGCAATTCCCACACGAGGAAATCTCGCACTGAAGTGCGGGGAATGCAAAGCTTGTTGGCTTTAAACAAGTAGCCATCTTGAATGGTATAATCCTCAATGGTAGGATGCAGTGCGCTACTTAGGGTTGCATGGAGTTTTCCAAAGTCGGGGCTGGATTCATACTCATCTCGAAGTCGTTCAAATCTGGTAACGTTCGTGCTCATCATAGAGAGTAGAGTGACTCAACGACTAAGAGCATCCGCGGCCTTGTTCTCAATCCCAGCTTTATGTTTCAAGGCAAAAGAGTAGCGTTGTAAGTACTCGACCCAGCTAGCATGTTGAAAATTGAGCTTTTTCTGGGAATTGAGATGGCAAAGGGCGTCGTGATCAGAGTAAATGACAAACTCCTTAAGCAGTAGATAGTGGCACCAGTGTCGTAAGGCTTGTACGACTACGTAGAATTCCTTATCATAGGTGGAGTACTTCAACTTAGCATCATTCAACTTCTCACTGAAATAGGCTATTGGGTGATGCTCTTGACTGAGTACCCCGCCTATGCCTACACCAGATGCATCACATTCCACCTCAAAAAGTTTAGTAAAATCGGGTAAACGCATTACAGAGGCCTCAGTCATCTTCTTCTTTACTTCCTACAAATGCTCCTCAGTAGCTTCTTTAGACCACTTGAACTCGCCTTGCTTCATACACCACTTGTCAGTGATGGCCTTGCTTCATACAGTCAGTGATGGGAGCCATTATGGTACTGAACCCGTGTATAAAACGCTGGTAAAATGTGGCTAGACCATGAAAACTCCGGACCTCATGAATGTTCTTAGGCTCAGGCCAGTCCACTATGGCCTTGATCTTTTGAGGGTCAGCAGATACTCCTTCAGAAGAAACCACAAAACCTAAGAAAATGACCTTATCGGTGAAGAATGAGCATTTCTTGAGGTTTGCATATAAGCTTTCTTTCCTAAGGGCAGTACAGACTTGCTCCAGGTAGGTCAAGTGTTGATCTTTGCACTTGCTATATATGAGGATGTCGTCAAAGTACACCATGACAAATTTACCCATGAATGGTCTCAACACCTGTGTCATTACTCTCATAAATGTGCTAGGAGCATTTGATAATCCAAAAGGCATGACCAACCTGTGAGAACCTCGCCCCTTTTCTCAAACCCGAAGTGAAAACCCCAAAATTGGTTTAATGTGATTTTAGTTTCGGTTTGGAAATTAAATTGATAGCGTGTCTCAAATGATGGGATGAAAACTGTAATGTTTTAATCGACCCTCGAGGTTGAAAGTCAATGTGACATGTTGTTTGTGGAGTCACCACTTAATTTATTTTAAAGGACAAATTAAGAAATTCCAAAGACAAGAGTAATGTAATCCCCTTTTATTCCATTTTAGAATTTGTACAATTGCTAAATAAAATAGTGTGTGTAAATGTTACAAATAAAATTCCCCTAGAATACAATCTAAGAAAATAATATTGTATGAATTTCCTAGTTACAATCTATGTAAAAAGAAAATAAAATGTTGTTGTAAGGCACTATGTATGCAAACCAAGGTTTTGGTTCGGAGGCTTGGTTACAAAATGGGAAGGTGTTAGGCACCCCATTTTGCCCGATTTACATCGGTCCTCTTATATTAAAAATGGCCAAGCATGTTGTAATGTCAATGCATGTATGTGTATGTTGTGCAAACAAATTAATTTTAATTGTCCGTGTTGTTATTATGTTGGTTGCAATATGATGTTCATGTTATAGTTGTAAGCTTAAACACATAATCATAATGAACTTGTAAATATAAACACAAGAAATTAAAACATAATGTAAGAACAATAAATTAAAGCATAATGTAAGCACACAAAAATTAAATCATAAGGGTTAGAGAACTAACCCGCATGCAAAACAAAATTAAAATCAAGTATGTGCTTCACAACTTGTGTGGTTGTGAGCTTTGTGACTCAATAACTTTAAGGATGTGTATACAATTTATGGGCTGTATGGGTAATCCTAAGAAGTGTTTGAGTATGTGGGTTGGTGGAAAAATAATTCCAAACCTAAGTTGTAAAGATGATGAAGGGTGAACCAAATCAAAATGATTTTTTCAACCTTCAAAACCTTTAAGACTTTTGGAGAGGAATTTTGGTTTAAGAAAGCTTAAGTGCAAATATTTTCCAAGTCTTGGTTCCGAAGATAATGAAGGGTAAGTTAAATCTAAAAGATTTCTCAACCTTCAAGAGCTTTAGAACCTTGAAGAGGAGGGTTTGCTTCAAAGAATTTTTCTGCTCAAAACACTCTTGAAAACTCTCCCTATTTCTCTCTAATTTTTCCCTACACTTTCCAACCCCCTTGCCATGAAGACCATGGTTGTATTTATAGAGAAATGAGGGTGTGAAAGGGTCAAAGAGGGGTGGAAGGGGCTGCTTTTTTGCTTCCCACCAGCTGCCTCACGTGCATGCCAACCATGCTTTGTCCCCCTTTGCTGAAAAAAAGACAAAAAAAGTGCAGAAATGGGTCCAGGGACACAGTGCCAGCCGGCACTGTGTTTTAAAATCCTAGTGCCGGCCGGCACTAGGATTTAATTTTTTAGTGCTGGCCTAAAAATTGGAGTGCCGGCCGGCACTGTTTTGAAAAATTAGAGTGCCGTCCGGCACTCCATTTTGGGTTATTTAAAACATTCTTTTTTTGACTTTTTTCAACTTACCTCTTTTGGCCATACATTGTGGAACGTGCATGGGTAGAAAAACTGATTTTTCTGCCCCTCCAAAAGTATTTTTGGCATGCATAAGTGAGATATAATCCTATGTATGTATGCATATTTAAGCTAACGCGGACCCGAAGCGTTAAAACTTTGATTAGCGATAACTTTCTCGTTTGTGGTCTGATTTGAGTGCATGACACGTCATTTTGATTGTGTTGATCTAAAGACTCATTTAAAATTATTTTGGTGTCAATCAGACATCCCGAGAAAAATTGGGCCGAAACCCTAGAAATGCACGAATTTCCGTGCCGAAACGCCCGGAGTCCAAATCTAGTGCAAGTCGGGTCGTTGTGATCGTGTTGACCTAACGACTCGTGTGAATGCATTTTTATATCAATCGGATGCCCAGAACAAACTGGGATCAAAAACCCTAAATGTGCACAGATTTCCATGTCAGGGTCCCTTTTTTGGATTTTTAGTCCGTAAAGCCCCATGCACATTATAATTGAAATGTAGGTGGCAAAATGTGCCAAACCACTCATACAAACCATCCTTAGATGCCGTCCATTCATCCCCTGGACGGATCGAATTTGGTGGTAGCTTCTTTGAAAATATTGGGTTAAAAGTCATCTAACCATGCAGGAAAACGATACAGCTTGTTGACAAGGGCCAAGATCCGTCCTTCTTTGGGGTTAAGCTCAGCACAAGGGCTCACTCTCACGTAAAAATCCTTTGTGAAGTAAGTCATCGATTTGCCGCCTTAGTTCACCATGCTCAGTGGGGTTCATCCGATAGTGAGGCAGATTTGGGAAGGCTGCTCCAGAGTGAAGTCGATAGCATGTTGAATATCACGCATCGAAGGTAGCTCGTTTGGGAGCTCATCTGGAAATATGTCGCAGAATTCCTTAAGTATGGGCTGTGCGTCCTTTGGGGGATCCTCATGAACAATGGGCTCAATCTCTCGGGCCATCAAGGCAAACATGGTTGCCCCTTTTGTGACCAGTCTTTCGGTCACTTTTGGGCTTATGATGTGCAAGCCTTTCCCTTTGCTTTCTTCACGCTTCTTCCCCTCAGTGATATGCCTTGGTTGCAAGGGGTTAAGCTTGATTTTCTTTCCCTTGAATGTGAAGGAACACGAAGTTTGTCCGTCCATAGATCGTGACATCTAAGTCATAGAGCCAAGGCCTACCTAGAATGACGTGTCCCACATCCATTAGAATCACATCACACCATATTTCGTCCTTATATGACATGAATTGGATAGGGAGAAGGCATCTTTCTTTGATGTCTATGGAGGAGGTATCAACCCATGACACCTTGTAGGGATTGGGGTGAGGGATGAGTTTTACTCCTAGACGGGTAACAAGGCTTGAAGAGACAGCATTAATGCAGCTTCCGCTATCAATAATGACCTTACAATTCATGGAACCGTACTTGACATATGTGTGGAAGATGTTGCTTCTACACCAATCCTCACTTTCCTTAGGTAGGGTTAGGGCACACCTGACAACAATTAGTCTCGGCACATCAGTGGCATCCTCAGGGAGGTTTCCATGGGGTGATATGACTTTAATACATCCTAAGCACTTTGTGTCGCCCTCATAATCATCAAGATCCTCAAGGCATTCGGGTTCATAAACTTCCTATTCCAAGTCATCCTCACATTCATCCTCTGTAATGAAAAAGGTGCGGTTGGGGCATTGAGCAGCGACATGACCAAAACCTTGACATTTAAAGCATTGGGTAAGAGTGTTGGGTTTGGAAGGGTCACGAGCGACTTCTTTCCCTTTAACATCCTTTCCTACGGGTGTCGGAGTTGGTCCGGTCCTAGGGAGGTCGGTTACTCGAAGGGTGAAGGTTATTGGTGGTTCCTCGAAAGTCCAAGCATCTCATGAAAGGAGCTTTGGCTGCCAACTTGCAGTTCTTTGCTAAGTCATAGGCTTGGTCTAAGGAGGTGACGCCTCTAATGATCAATTCTCTCCTAAGATCGTCATTTAATCCTTTCTTAAGCCTACCAAGTGTCACTACCTCTTCCTTGACTATTTGACAACGTCTCTTGTATTCTTGAAATTGTTCAATGTAGTCGATCACGGACCTAGGGCCTTGCCTAAGGTTATCCCACTTCTCAAGAAGGGTACTCTTATAGGTTGTGGGGAGATAGTTTCGTAATAGGGCCTGCTTCATCTCTGGCCAATCAGAAATTGGTGGTTCCTGTCTCCTCGCAAGGTTATTGTTGATCTCATCCCAGTAAAGTTGGGCTCTACCTATTAACTTCATCTTTGTGAATTGAACCTTCTTACTTTCAGCCCAATTATACCATTCGAAAAAAATGCTCCATTTGACGTAACCAATCGGTGAAAACCCATGGATCTAAACAACCATCAAAAGTGGGGGCTTCTACTTTCACTCCTCTCATCCCTTCATCCTGGTCCCTATGGAAATGATCTTGGCCTATATAAGGGTGACCTTGACGGGGTGGCCTATTGGGAATTGCATCATGGCCTTCCTCAATGTCCTCCATGTGAGGTGCTTCGTGCCGTCTTAGGATGGATGTTGTTAGGTCATCTAATCGGGCATTGGTCCTAAGATTATCTTGTCTAAGATCTTGAAGGGCCTTCATGATAATCTCCATGTTTTGCTCCATTGAGGGGTGGGGCTCTAAACTAGAGTGTGGTTCCAAAGTGGACAGGAATGTAGGATCTGATACGACACAGCCACTATGCAAGCGCATACACTAGAATAAATTGCACAACTAAAGTAGAGGCTGAATCACGTAGGAAACTAGTCAATGATTAGAGGAGGCAAATGGTAAGCGGGTAGTGCTAGCAATTTAATGCTATGGGTGGAACTAGGTAGTCAATGACTCCTACTAACTTGGAAGCTCAACAATTAATACTAAGTTTTAATAACCTAGAAGGATTTTTTTTTTTTTTCTAAAAAAGAAAAAAAAAAAAAAAAAATCTGTGGTGGTAATTTAATAGATGTAAATGTATTGAAACAGTTCTACCAAAAATTCATGTAGTGCCAGCAACCAAGCAACAAAGGATAAAGTATTGTGAACAAGGCTAAAACCACATATGATAAGTGAACTAACAATCCCACAAACACATAAAAAATTTATTGGTGATATTTTGAATTCTGCAAAATTAAGTTCACAAGTATGGCAGTGCGTACCTTAGCTGAGCAAGTCTAACCTGAGTAGATGTATTTGAATCTGCCAAAGTTTGTCCAATGTCAATCACGTGGGTCCCGGACTGATCTTGGAATCTTCATTCACGTCGGTCCTGTTCTCCTTTTAATAACAACTGACTGCTGTGCGTACGTTGGCAGTTGTGCTCTTTGTAAACAACTTTTAATAACAACTGGCTGCTGTGCTCTTTTGAAACAACTCTTAATAACAACTGGCAGCTGTGCCTTTTTTTTTTTTTTTTTTTTTTAAGTAAAAACAAAATCAGAAACAAACAGTAAACAAAATCAGAAACAAATAGTAAACTAAACTAACAATAACAAATAACAAACGCAACACCAAAGTTCAAAGTAAGGCTCCAACAGAGGAGATCATGAGGTGGGCTCGCGATGGAGATGGAGCGACAGTGCGAGGTGCGAGATCAAGGCCATCGGCGCGGTCTGGTGGCAGCGCGAAGGATGGTGCACAAGGTGGTAGCGCTAGGGAGGTGGCTTCAGCGGCGTTCTGCGATGATCCCGAGGTGGGTGTTTGACGAAATGGGCTTCCAGCGTTGCTTTTGGTGGCGACAAAGGAACCTGATGACAGTAAATCTGGTAGAAATTTTCCGGTTTGGTGGGTGTTGGTTGGGTGACCCGGTGTTGGGTATTTCGGTGGGTTTTGACTTGTGGGTTTCGGGCTACTGTGTTGCTGAGGATAGATTCACAGTCGAGCACGAAGGGGAATGGTGGGTTTTGCGATGGGTTTTGTTTGTGTGGGGATATTGGAAGGGGTGATTGCTTTGGTGGCGGCTTCAGGCGGCTTTGGCGGCGGCACAGATTTCGTGAGGTAAGTATATGAAGTTTATCTTAGTCATGGGGTTGGGTTGGAAGTCTTTATTTTCTGGTTTGGTTGGGGTAACAGCGGGTGTGGGGATCGGGGTTTTGCTCTGATACCAGGTTGATGCCGGATGGCTATTGAAAGGGGGGGGGGGTAATAGGAACACAAGAGCAAACCCTAGGCTTCACCACCTAAGGGGTGCCTGGAATCACCACCAAGCAGGAGAATAATATTTCTCAAAATAATTTTATTTCAAAATCAAGTGCCTTAAACCTTTCCTGGAGTCTTGTTTAAAAAGACTTCAAAAATACATCGAAAAGGAAATAACCAATTAGGGAAGATACAATCCCATAAAATAAGAAATCACCATAAACTACGAAATCAAAAATCAAAAATCAAATCATAACAAGTCAACTAATGAAAAGTGGGAAATAATCTGGTGTGATCCTTGGTGTCCGCACCAAAAACATCATTGAACTACTCTAGCCTGTGAGAGAAGTTGGAGAATAAGACAATGTGAAAAGGAAATATATTTACATGTTTAGAAGTTCCATGTTTATGTAGGAAATATTTTCTAAATAGACTGGAATTTCGACAAAAGATAGAGAGGAGATATAAAAGAAATAAGATAGAAACAGAAAACAAATATCGTACGTGATTCTATACAGGCACAAGTAAGCTTTATCCTGGATTTTGCTTTCAGGATTAAGGAAAGCGACCCCTCCAAGACCCATGAATGTGTAGATTCATAGCCAAAGAATAAACGATGAGAGTAAGTCTTCCACAAAATCTCCTTTGGCGGAGTTTTATCGAACGAACCAAAACATGGCCTTTGCAGACCTTCCACCTGAAAGTCATTTCATGAAAAAATAAGGTTTTTGGGAAAGAAAAAAAAAGTATATAAAGGAAAGCATAGGGTGCGATAAAATAAAACACAAGGGAAATGAAAGTAGATTCACAAAACTCTATAATTCTATTAATTCATGACCAGGCAGTAGAGACTAAGCAAATGGTCAACACAACAATTATCCTACACCCTGACAACATGTAAGAACTATTTGTTTTAGTTGTTGAAGCTCTCTGTGTGATGCCCCGTACTACCTAGCATTATAAATTAATTATATTAGTATTAAGTCACAAAAGGACTATAGGTTTAATAATTTACATGGTAAATTATTAAAATGGATATAACATATAGTTTGATTAAGTGACAATATTATATTACATTGACATTAAAATGATAGTAATATGTATATATATATATATATAAATGGTGTAATATCAAGTAGTATAATATCATGATTAGCAACTTAGTTAAGTTTAGTTAAAAACAACTTAAACTTAAGTCTAGTTAAAAAAAAAATAGTCAACCCATTGACCCCATAGTTGACCGATTCTATAAAATCAATTTACCCCCACCCACCCCTCATCTTCATTTCCCTCATTCTCTAGCAAAGACAAAACAAAAGAAGAAGAACACAAATGCTCTCCCGTCTCCCTCTCACTCACGGGTCTAGCAGCCCCAAGAATGAACTCCCTCTAGCTCCATTTCATTTTAACTTCCTCACCTAGAAAATAGAAGAGGCAGAAACTCCAAAACCCCATCCTTTCACACATGCAAAGAAAGAAAGCTCAAGCTTTCTCCCTTTCCCTTGAGACCCACGGGTTCCAGCAGCTCCAAAGGGAGCTTTTGTTTGTTTTTCTTCAAGCATCATATCATTCCTCAAAGATATTATCACTTGGATAGGGCTTCCATTTCCATCCATTTAAAGGTAAGAAACTTAGGGTTTTATGGTGAATTGTTTAGAAATCTTACTGTTCTGTCAAGTCTGCGTGAACAGTAAAATTTTGTGGAAATTCTGTTCTTACTGAAAATAGATATGAGAAAACGGTTTTGTCTAGGGTAATCTATCATATGTCTAGTTTATGTATATGAAATTTCATAGAAAAATATTGAGTTTTGATAATTATTTGTTATTTTACAAGAAAACTGTGCAAATCTGTCCATTTGACAGATTCTGTGTTTGTTAGTTAGAAATTGTATAATAAATCCAATATTTGGAATTTAAGTGATTGGAGTATGTTTCTGGAACCCTAGGATGTATATGTTATTGATGGAATTAGCCCCATGCCATTTTAGTATATAATGAATTGTGGGTACTGATTTAAAGTCACTTTAAAAACTGTGCTGGCAGATTTGAGTTTTCTGTCTTGGTTGAATTTTATAATTTTGTATAAAGCTCAAATAGAGCTGTAATTTTTATGTGATGTACTAGACATATAATAGAACAAGTATATGAAATATCAAGGAAATTGGATAGTGAATGAATAGTTAAATTCACTGTTCAGGGGAATGGTCTACAGCCTTGTAGTGAGGATTTATTACCTAAAGGAATGAGACTTTGACGAATTTATTCTTGCAATTGGATTTTATTTGAGTTGAATTTTATGTGCAGGTCCAATTGCATGTTTATTGTATAGGTGAATTTTATTATGGCATTGATTTCACTATTTGATATTATAAAGAAAGTTATTGAGCCATGTAACTACGGTTTCTGCATTAGTGCAGTTAAAACAATGTGTGATTGTTTGAAGTATGTTGTATTTGGTTGTTATAGTTATGAGGTTGGTTAGCCTTGGATGCCTTCAACATGTTGTTTGGGGTTTAGTAAGGGCTTAGTAAAGATTTGTTAAGTTATATTAAGCGAATTATGGTCATAAGTGTTGATTAGTCTATTATGAGTTGAGGTTGGCATTAAGTTGGAACTAAGATTAAGTTAAAGTTAACTTAACTCCTATACTTGGTTTAGGATAATCAAGGGAGGATAGGTGAAGCGATCTGCCTGAGACTTTGGAATCCAGCTTTTGGATTGAGGTAAGGGAATGTGCCATGAAAATTTAATAGTCCATGTTTTAAGAATATATTTATATATGTTTTATCAATTGTAACAACCCAACGAAAGCGCTAGCCACATCTGCGCTTATACCCCAAAAGGACTAGTCAAGTTACAATTGAGGCTCCTTGCAATTGTTAATAAAGCCCAGTTCGACCCAATAATTGCCCGATGTGGGACTCAGCAAACACACACAGTTATCAGATTTTGGGGCATCACAATCTCCCCCACTTATATCCCTAACGTCCTCGTTAGGGCCCATATATCCGAGCTCACACGGGATTACTGGGTTGGCTCTGATACCATTTGTAACAACCCAAGGAAAGCGCTAGCCACATCTGCGCTTATACCCCAAAAGGACTAGTCAAGTTACAATTGAGGCTCCTTGCAATTGTTAATAAAGCCCAGTTCGACCCAATAATTGCCCGATGTGGGACTCAGCAAACACACACAGTTATCAGATTTTGGGGCATCACATCAATGCTTTCAATAAACTCAGTTTGATATTTGTTTATAGAGAAAATGTGCATTGATTTAGAAACTGTTTTGAGTTAGTACAATTAAGACAGAGTTTAGAAACAAGTTGTGGATATGCTATGATTTTGGCTTAGTAAGGCAAGAGAGAGATTGAAAAATAAACAAGCATGATATGTTTTAAGAACACCAAAAATAGTTTTGAGTGTGATGCCCTATAGACTGACAACCCAAGGCCACGAGGGGATCGTATGCCCTAAAGACATGGCAAGAAGGCCTCGAGGGGTTTTATTCCCTGTAGACCGGCAACAAGTAAGGCCACGAGGGGTTGTATTCCCTGAAGATATGGCAACCCAGGCCACGAGGGGATCTTCGGATCTTTGTAGACTGGCAAGAAGGCCACGAGGGGTTTCATACCTTGTAGACATGGCACCAGTAAGGTCACGAGGGGCATAGTCTTAAAGATAAAGTTCAGTTACATGTTCCATATAGTTTTGCTATTTTATGCAATAGTATGAGATAAGTTTTCTCTTCAGAACAGTTTAAGGGAACATGTTTAGTTTACATATAAAAGAATCATGCTATATGTTTAGATTTCAATAAATATATTATGCCTTACAAGTTATCAGATATTATGTTCATCAGTATGAAACATATATGTTCAAGAAACTCATGAAATCATTTTAGCATGAACTGTTTATACGCAAGTCATATCCACAAAGATATTTCTGTTTATCATGCATTCATGCATACTGTTAAATCTTCATGTCACAATTCCCTTCCTGAGCAAAGTGGGTTGCTCAGATTGCAGGAACATCCTATGGTGCAGCCAAGAGTCTCAGCATGGAGGAGCAAGTTTGTGGTATCTAGAACAAGTCTTAGATGTTTTGAGTTTTTATATAAATAAAGCAGAAGTGATGTATAGGTTTAAATAGTCTTCCGCTGTATTAGAGTTATTATGTCCACATACTTGATGTATTTTGTATAAACAGTTATAGATGCTCTGACTACTATCACTTCCTTTAGGTGGACTAGTATACTCATTCGTTTTGTAAAGGAGTATGTTTATAGTATTGGGAGTTCCCAACCAAGAAGAAATTAAAGAATCAGGACGAGAGAAAAGAAAAGAAAGGAGAAAAATTTATACTCCTTTTAGTTGGTTCGTGTTAATATCAGGCACATGCTTGGTATTAGCATGCCGGTCCGACTCCGAATCATATTACGGATTTGGGTCGTGACACTCTGTTCAAAGAAATGAATATTAACATTAAATCTTTTAGACAAACTCAGCGACAAACTTTCCTTTCATGGAAGCCATTCCATTGCTGACATAAAACCACATATATCTGAATATACAAATTTCAAATATAGGAAAAGCAAAAGACAAAAAGACATAGGAGTAAGTTGCAATGTTAGCACTCATTTCTCATATTACTTTCTCCTTTTCTTGAGACCCCCTGTTGACCAGGGGAAAAAGGAGAGAGGGGGCAAGGTACTATAGTGATTCCAAAGGATGAACTTATGTAGACCCAAATTTCAAATACTGATTAAAATAATTGAAGCTCACAGAACACTTAGAATCTGCTTCTAAATATCTTTAAAGTCAGTATCACAGGCATTTTTTTTTTTTTAAATGTATCATACCTGTCCAGCTTCAATATAACACAAGAATCTTGGTTTCCACATATTTGATCCAAAAGTGGCATACCAAATGTCAATCTTTGAAAGCTCCGATCTCCAGGTGTTAGAGGCATTATTGCCTTTATCTGCATTCAGTTTAGTGTTCATCATATGATAATAGACGTAGAAAGTAGTATCTGACAAGAAATTCACTCTTTACCCTGATGATCTTCATCAACTTTTAGCTTTGACAACTCATTGATTGTGGTCTTGGAATTAATGTGAGCATTCCACCATATATTATATAATTTTTTTAATAAAATACAAAATATTCTTCTGCTTTAGTTTTTCCAATAGACATGGTAAATTTGGCTGAAGTAAGTGAAAATTAAAACAACACAAACTCAGGTCCTTAAATTCAAATAAGTACTAATAGACAGTAAACCAAAATTCAATTTAAAAAAATTAAATAATATAATAGTCATTAACTCTATGTTAACCAAAAAAAAAGCCGAAAATGTAGTTTCGAAATTTCAAACACCAACCAAATAAGTACTAGATCATGTATTCATATTATAAAAATCATTGTTAAAAAAAAGCCGAAAATAATACCAATATCAATTCAATTCAAATCATACACAGCTTTAGTAACTCAGAGGCGAATTGTGACTTTTAATTGCAAACTGAGACAGAGAAAAAAAATGATAGTAAATTAATAATTATGCAACAAAACACTAATAATTAAGCAAACAACACTAAAAATTAACAGTAAATCAAGGATTAGGCACTATGAATATGGAGGTATAATAAAATGGGAAAATCTAGAAGGAAAATTAGCAATAAGCGAAGAACCTAGTTCGAATCTTGAAACGAAATGCTTTCAAATGCAAAATAAGATAAAATTAAAATAAATCCATAGAAAGAAAGATATTGTAAATTTCTAGGGTTTTATTTTCCTATGATGCGAGAGAGAGAGAGGATTAGATTCGTCACATACAGAGTGAGATACGTAGAGGCAGCCATGAGAATTGAGAGAGAGACGAAGAGGAAGATCAATCTCCTACAGAGAGCGAGACTTTTTTGAATTTTCTTTTTTTTTAAACAGATTTGACGTTAAATTTGTGGGTTTTTTTTTTTAAATAAATAAATAGAAAAAAGTTTGGGCTGGTAACCTCGGCCTTTTTAAAAAAAATAAAAAGGAAGATTGGACTGCAAGTTTGGGCTGGTAACCTGGGGCTTTTTTAAAAAATAAATAAAAAGGAAGATTGGATTGATACCAGGCCTATTTTAAAAGCTTAATGCGGCAACTTTTAGGTTGACGTAAAAAGGATGCCTTATAAAACATATTTTTTTGTAGTGTATGTAGGCCATTGAAGAAACCGGGCACAAACCCAAATGTAATTGTTACACTACATGTGAGTTTCTCTCTCTCTCTCTCTCTCTCTCTCTCTCTCTCTCTCTCTCTCTCTCTCTCTCTCTCTCTCGTATTGCAACCTATGCTACCTTGCCAAAGTTTTTGATAACATTTTGGGAATGTGCGAACTACAAACAATGGTCATACTGATGCTTTTTTGTTTTTGATTTAGATTTAATAATTTATTTCCTTCCAATGCTTGGTTATGATTTGGTAAGGATATTTAGTTTCCTCTTCTGGAAGTCGTATTTTTACAAGCACGAGTCTTTACCTCTTTGGATTTAGTAATGTGTCTGTTATGTGGCTGATAATTTAATGTTGTTTTGAACTTATGAGTGATCTTTGAGTTTTTTTTTTTTTTTTAATTGTTGTCCTATTGTTTATTAAATGTGACTAAATGATACTTTTCTATATCTTAATTTCTTCAGGCTGATTTAAATCAAGCTATTGCTATGATATCATATTATGCCTCTTCCTCAAAGTCTGCTCAAGTGCGTGGCAAAATGTCTACCTACAATATTCAAATAGGCAAGAAATAGTGAACGACAAAACGTCTACCTACACACGAGATCTAAGGATGAGTAAGCTTTGATAGAGAGCTTCGAGGAGGTGACCAGGAATTGGCAATTGTAGCTGGAGACAAGGGTTTTTGTGTAGGAATATTTTTTTTTTTTTTTTTTTTTGGAAAGTAAGGGTCAATGACTATGCTTGGATAATTGAATATCCAAATGTAACTATTGAATATTGTGTAGGTGTCTACTATTTTAATAATAATAAAAAAGAATATTGTGTAGGTACAAAGAATTTGAATTTTAAAGTAAAGTTGGATGTATGCCTATTTGATATTGCAGTAATTATTAGGGTGAATGTAATCTATTTGATATTGCAGTAATTAATAGGAGAATTAATTTCATTCAAATTTTTTATGGTAATTTTTTTTTTATTTTTTGCGTCAACAAAATGTTGATGCAAAAGATGTTATATAGGTTTTTGGCATCAACAATCAGTTAAAGCAATAATATGTAATATAGTTTTTGGCGTCAACAAAATGTTAATGCAATAATATGTAATATAGTTTTTGGCGTCAACAATCAAAAAGATGTTATATAGTTTTTGGCGTCAACAAATTGTTGACGCAAAAAAATGTTATAGGTCTTTGGTGTCAACATTTTGTTGACGTGAAAAGATATTAGTTGTCATGAAAAGGTTTTATTTTTAATGTCAACTCTTTGTTGATGTCAAGATTTTAAGCGACACAATTTATTGCATCACTATGCGTCAAACAAAAGGTTGACGTATAAAATGTTTTTTATGGCAACTTTTTAGTTTTACCATCAACAAATGTTGACGTTAAAAGTGATTTTTCTTGTAGTGACTGTGAGTGCCCTGTTGTGGCGAATTTCTATTGTTGTTTTTGTTTGTTTGGTAAATAAATTCCCTTCCTTAAAAAAATAAAAAATCACTTTGAAATATGGTAAAGCTTTGAAAGACTAGGTTCATTGTAGAACTGGGGAAAAAATTTCTTAGTGATGGGCTCAGGTTATTTACAGTGTGCTTTACTATCTCGTGTCACTAGATATGACCTATGTCAATGGCCAAATTCTATAAGTTTTCCAAAGTCCATTCTAAGAAGTGAATGTAACAAGTCAAACTAAGTTGTAAACTAATTGTAATTATAGAGAGCTGCCACGATATGTTAAAGTTATATAATCTGACAATTTGACCTCTAGTTTGAGGCAATCTACTAATTTACTTGCCCCTTTTTTTTAAAGAGCTACATGTGGATCTTGTTATCTAGTATTTTGAGATTATTTTTTCTTTATTGTTTATGTAGTTGTTACATTCTGTATAGATTGCCTACTGATGATATTGATTTTTCTTTGTTTGTGCTTGTGATTGTAGATATGGATGATTTCACTGTGGAAGTTCATCATGGTGGGTCATTTGCTCATGATCCACTTAGGTATGAGGGGGGGTCCTATAAGCTTATATAAGAATAATATTCGTGATTATTGGTCTGGCTTAGAATTAAAAGACATGGTTGGGAAGTTGGGATATTTGAGTTACGATACATTGCGTTATAGATTGCCTACTGTAAGCATGGAGGATGGTGGTCTTCGGGTAGTATCAATTGATAGTGATAAGGAGCAACAGCCTAGGCAACAGCTAGTGCACACTCAGGATCCAATGCACACGCTCAATCAACAGCCAGTGTTCATGGCCACTCAACAGCTTCTGCAACCGCAATAGCAGGGAGAACTTCAGCAAGTGTCATAGTAAGAGCCAATGTAGGAACTAGTCCATCTGTACCACCACAAGTCAAAAGGTCCAAGAGTAAAGGCAAATTAATTGTAACATCACAAGCTAGAATTAAGCCTAGAGTCAACAACCTACCCCTTCCTGAGATATATGGACCGCCGCCTTCATGGAGACCACAAGCTTCTATATCTAGAGAAACACTAATGGCCACGAGTCAATCTGCAAGATACAAAGAGGCATTCCACATACTTGGCAGTCAAGAATCTGTTCACGCACCACTACCACCACCACCAAAAAAAGGGCCATAAATAGTAGGGAAGAACTTCTAAATTTTTTATTTGGATTCAATTACATACTTTGTTGTTTAAGTTATGGAGCTTTTGAGAACTTTTTGTGGAAAGTTTTGTAACCTGATATGTACTTGTTATTTGCATTTTTTATGTGAACTTGTTTAGTACCTATTGATATGATAATTGATAACAAGTCAATATGATATGTCATGATTGTCAACAGGTTCTAATGGATGTTTGTTGAAATAATTGTTAAAATGTAATTATGAACAATTTGATAATTGAGAACGGGTTCGTTTTTATAGGTCGTTATTGTCAACATGTTCTAATGAAGGAGAATGTCCTCTAATTGTTATTAATATTAATAATAATAATAATAATAATAATAATAATAATAATAATTAAATAAAAAAAAAAAAAAAAACACTCAAGTCCCGACACATTTTTCCTACCATTGCCATTCTCTAGTTTTTCTTTCCTCGTTCCTTAATTTTCACTCTCACTCTAATTAAATAAGGATGACTGACATATATAATCCTTCAAGTTTAGTATACAATTTTTAAAATTAAAAAAATAAAAAAATAACAATAAGTAGAGGAGAAATAGTGAAATAGCGATTCACATGATATTGGGAATAAATTGCTTATGAAGCCCACTCCCAAGCAAAGATGCAACAACAATTGTGACGGTTTCAAAGCAAAGTTGTCAAACCGTTTCGGTGGCCATTTCGGTTTGTTCAATGGAATGGAATATTTCGGTATCAGTCTACTCCGGCATTTCATTTCAGGATTACCATTATTATCATTTATATATATATATATATATATATATATATATATATATATATATATATATATATATATATAATATATTTATATATATATATATATATAATATATATATATATATATATTATTTTAGTGCTTTATTATTTTTTCAAAGTCTTTTTTTTTTTTTCTTGGTTGGTAAAACAAAGTCTGCCTAAGTTTTTAAAACTCTAAAAACAAATAAGTCCTTGTCCAAGTTGGGATATTCAATAACATATTAAAAGCCCACTATTTAGATCATTGAGAACCCATAAGTTTTTTTTTTTTCTTTTGCTAAATAAACCCATAAGTATACAACAATGCGTTTTCACTAAAAAAAAAAAAGTATATAGAATTGCGTTGGGACTTGGGAGAATATATTATTATGTACACATAATAAATTGGCCCCAACCCAATAACACGTTGAACAAAATACTACAAAAGAAAAGACTAAGACTATTAAACAAAGATAAGGGTTCTATCTAAAGTGACAAAAAAACTCACAGCATGTTTGACACGTGGAAAGGCATGCGGAAAAACCAAAGAGAGGCAAACAATACATTGATTTAAAAGAGGAAAAAGACTCCTCATTTGACTTTGCCCAAACAGCCTGTCTCTCTCTAGAAACTAGAAAGCAACAGAAGAAAGTTACAAAAGCTAAGCAAAGACGAAGAAGAAAAAAAAGAGAAAGAAGAATAAAAGTTTGAGTGTACTATGTCTGTGTGCAGAAGAGTTTTCATACCGGCCGGTATTTGCCGAAACGGGCCGGAATGACCGAAACGGACTGGTATGGTTCGGAATTCATCCCGAGGTGGAACAAGGGGGCATCTAATTCCGTTTTGCTTGCTGGTACGGTATTTTCCGACCGGAACGGAACGGAATCAACAACATTATTTCTAAGTGTTGGTATAGTCTTTAACAATCAAACTGAATCGATTAACCGAATAGAAAATTACAAGGGATTAAAAGATTCAAAACATTATTTTTCCAATATTAATCACATAAAACTAGTGATCATTTATATGTTAATTCCAACAAATATTTTGTTACATTGGGGCTTGTACATGCCCATTTTTTAACCAATACCTGGACCGGGCCCCCAATAAAATATTTGGACTCAATTTAATATTTAAAAGATCAGTCCATTAAACCCAACCCATTAAAATGTCTCAAATAGCACCCAACAAGCTGTTTGGGCCTATTTTAAAGTGCCTCAACACTATTTAAAAGCCCAAAAGAGACTCAAATGAAGCCCACAGCCCGAAACACATTAATACCATGGTTATTGGACTCAAATGTTATTGGACTTATTAAAAGAAATAGTTGGAGCCCAATAAGTGAGCAGCCAGTGAGCAGCCAGCACTTAAGTCAGCAATAGATAGCCTGTTCGTGGGCCCCAAAGGTCAAAAATCACAGCTGGCTATTGTGGGCTCAATGTCTGCTGCAAATGGAGCCCACATCATGTCATTTTGTCACTATTAAAGGGGAGAACAGTGGCTGCCTACACTCTACTGGTACCAGAAACACATGGTCTTCTTCCTCGAGCCTCTCCCTGCCGTTCCAGCACAACCAGCTCACCATAGTTCTTCATTTCACCGGAAATTATGGATTCTGATATACTGCGGCAGACCTTGGATACATTCATGCGGCAGACCTATGGGTAAAAGCTTAAAGACCGTTGGACGCATCCAAGATACATGGGAAATGGGAAAATATGATGAAAACCCCATGACCCATGTCCATTTCAATCCTGAAAAGGATTCAGGGAGTAGCCCCACGGCCCAGACCCATGAGGGTACTACTCTCCTTATGTGGTTTAGACTTAAAGGAGTGTGGTTTGGTGGAGGGGAGTGAGTCCCAAGATCTTGGCAACCACTAAGTTGCTGTCACCGGGTCTGCTGGGAGGCACAGTGACTAGCTTGTGGAAACCAAGGTCAATAGAGACATGCATGGCCTAACCTTTCACAAAAACCAACCAATTAAGCATTTAATGCTTCTGAGGAAGCTTTATCCGAGAATTAAGGGAAGACCATACTCATTTCCTCTTATGGAATGTTTTCAAACTTCCCCTCACAAAATATACCATTTATGGTTAGTTTTGAAAGTCCATTGGCTGAAGGGAAATCATAAACTTGATTTTCCCATCAGGTGTTTTAGTTATCTTTGAATAAAGTTATCGTGCTATAAGCCCAATCCAACTGTGGAATGGTGAAAGGCCTGGTCCAATAATTGCTTTTTGGGTTTCTTAATAGTACCATCATCTCTTTAAGCTCATTTTGGTCTTTGTTCTTATTTGTTTTGGGCTCGGAAAGTTCTTTATTTGGGCTTCCACAGTTTTGGCCTTCAACTCATTTTTGGAAGATGCCCAATTAGCCTTTGGGCTGAATATTAGGCCCTCGGTTGAATTTTGGGTTTGACTCCCTCTTATCAAGACCTAAGTCCATGTTGTGATCATCCTTGGCACGACACGTGGCACCATCACAAAAACACCCCTCACAGGGCTTCAACTCTTCAACTTCATCTGAATTCACTGCAGCTCCATTAGGCGCATCATCTACATGGAGCTGAGCAGAAACATCATCTATTCATTGCAGCTCCATTAGCAACTTCCTCATCAGATCTTTTCTGTCAGCTCCAGCTAGTGCCTTGCTTATCTGCAAAAGGTTAAATCATGAGAACTTCGACCAAAAATATTAGTGGGAAAAAAAGAGTTTCAATGCATTTGAGTTGTTGCTTCGATGAGCAGTATATAAACCACATCAGTAGCCCTTAATTGGACCAATAACTCTATATATTTACATATTTTTTTGCTAAAACTTTAAATGAAGTATTTTTACCTTATAGGCTCAAAAATCATATTAGAACATGAATGTGTCAAAAAACATATACACTGCTCGACTTAATTAGAATTTAAGGAGAGTAGGAGACTAGAGACAGACACAAAATAGTCTGAAAACAAAGATAGGCACCAACAAAGACAATTTCAGTACTTGGTCTTCCATGAACTCATAAAATGACTAGATATACCTGGGGTACATATATGCAGCCTAGTGTCCCAACAACTATGCCTCCCAACATAAGGACAGAGTTTGGTTACAAACCGGTCTACAACCCTTGCTACAGACTAGATAGGTGTCACAATTTTAAGATAGACACCTGTCCTAATCATGTGCCATGCACATGACCAACTTAACCTCACTTAACACCATTAACTCCACCCTCCATTTTTTCTCTCTTCCATCAGAGTGTCTCTCTCTCTCTCTCTCCTTTGTTTTCTCTCTTCTCTGGTTTGGTTTACCACTTACTAGAGCCCCCACCTAGCTCTCTCTTCTCTGGTCTTGTGTAACCAGAGCCCCACCATGTTCACCCCAACCACCAACATCTTCATCAAAGAAAAAAATCAAGGCTAAGCTCCACCTAGAAACACAAGGCAAAACCCACGCAATCCCAACAACCCATCAAACCCACGGCAATGCCGCCGGCCACCTGTCGGTACACGGCACACACAACAAAAACAAAAACAAACCCACAATCTCCACCTCATGGATCTACCACCCTCTTTCACTAAAATCCATCTTCAAAATCACAGATCTACAAACCTCACATACCTCCATGGTCATCATCTCACAGATCAACGACCCAAGAGGCACTAAGCCATTTTTGGGCCCCGGGTTTGAGATTAGGCTTGAGAGAGAGAGCTTGGGCCAGCCATGGAGGTGGTGAGCAACTGTGAGGAGTTGGGAAGCTCCAACCATGGAGACCCTTATAGGTCTCAATGTCTGAGAGAGAGAGAGAGAACGAGATTGAGAGAGAGAGAGAGGTCGAGCTTGAGGAAATCAACCATGGAGGACCGAATTAGAGATAGATTGGGGAAAGAGTGAAGCTCGGTTGGACTGAGAACGGAAGAGAGAGAACGAAAGGACAAAGAGAGATAGTTGGAGGGGATAGAGAGTAACGGGGTTAATATTAATTCCCTTCTGTTAAGGGTCATGTGCAATGCACATGATGAAGGACAAGTGTTCACTTTAAAATGATGACATCTATTCAGTCTGTAGCACTAGGCTATAAATCGATTTGTAGCCAAACTCTGCCTCGAACACAAAGCCACCAACAAAGATACTTGCACTATTTGGTCTTCCACCATCCCCACTATACTTGAACAAAATAGCAACTGCTTAGAAAAATGATATCTTTATTTAGAAGTAGCTATTTTTCTAACAATAAAGACTAACTCTTAGATACATAACCTGCTCGAACAATAAAGAATTGTTTGACAGAATTAAATACATAACCTACTCGAACAGTAAGCTTTAGTTTATGTTGAAATGGATGTGTGGGGCTAATATTCAAAAGACATTGCTCAGTTGGCTTCAAACAACCTGCCTTAATTACAGC
>OU015766.1:1264057-1283300 GCA_907173295.1 Fagus sylvatica
GCTCTGTGGCTCTATCATCAACCGAATCGCCCGTCTCATCTGTGGTGACTGAATCCACTATTGGCTAAATCCGAAGAGTTAAAGGACCCACACCTTCCCTTCCGGAAAGGCCCTACAAATGAACAGACCCCAACAGAAACCTCCTCACGAGCAGCTACATATGGGCTAGGATCAACTGCTGCGGATGAAAGAGCTCTTGTTTATCTTTCTTTGGCTGATACTGACACTGATGCTTATCCTTTAGCTGAATCTCCAGTTGAACTGATGCCCTAGTCGACCACTTTTGAGGAAGGCGCTACCTTGCAAGGAAGACACTTTCGCTTACTTCACGCCTTTAGGATAGTTTACCTTATACGGGTAGATATTATTTGAAGCTTTCTGAACTACATTATGTCCACTTCTACATCGTCTGAACGGGACATTAAGCCCGCCTCCACTTCTGGCGTAATTACCTTACCCTCCCGCCCTTACATCGCGCTCCTCACTACTTTAGTCTCGTACGAAGGTCGAGCCTACCTAGATAAACCCAGGGGTCTCGGAGTGTGGAGGATACCATAAGGAGATGGAGGTGGCGATGATTCAGGCTAATGTAGAGGAGGATCGGGAGGTCACCATGGCTAGATTTTTGAGTGGTTTGAATAGGGACATAGCTAATGTAATTGAATTGCAGCATTATGTGGAGATAGAGGACATGGTGCACATGGCTATGAAGGTGGAGAGACAGTTAAAGAGAAAAGGGACAGCAAGGTACACTTCGGTTTCTAATACTACTTGGAAATCAAAGTGGGATAGGAATGATTCAGCTGAAGCAAAGAGAAAGACCGAACCACCTAAGGGAAAAGATGAGGGAACTAGCAACAAACCCAAGGTAGAATCTCAACCTTCACGGAATAGAGATATTAAATGCTTTAAGTGTTTGAGTTTAGGGCACATCGCTTCTCAATGTCCAAACAGGCAGGTGATGATTATGCGCGACAATGGGGAGGTGATGACTGAGAGTGAGGATGATAGTGATGGGATGCCTGAGTTGGTTGATGCTAGTGATGATGATGGAGTGGTATACCCCGTGACAGGTGAGTCTCTTATTGTCAGGCGTGCTCTCAATACACACATTAAGGTGGATGATGCAGAGCAACAGAGAGAGAACATTTTCCATACTAGATGCCACGTCAATAATAAGGTATGTAGTATGATCATTGATGGGGGAAGTTGTACTAATGTGGCTAGCACTATTTTGGTAGAGAAATTGAATTTACCAACCTTAAAACACTCTAGACCATACAAATTGCAGTGGTTGAATGATTGTGGAGAGGTTAGGGTGGATAGGCAAGTGTTAGTTACTTTTTCAATTGGGAAGTATCTGGATGAGGTGCTTTGTGATGTTGTGCCTATGCATGCTGGCCATATTTTGTTGGGGAGGCCGTGGCAGTATGATAGGAGGGTCACACATAATGGGTTCAAGAACATGCACAGCTTTGTAAAGGGGGCAAAACAATCAAGCTTGCTCTTTTAACTCCAAGCCAAGTCTATGAGGACCAACTGAAACTGCAAAGTGAGGTTGCTCATAAAAGAAAGTGTGAAAATGAGAGTGATAAAAAAAGAAAGAGTGAAAAAGAGATTGAGCAAAAAAGAAAGATTGAGAGTGAAAATGAGCAAAAAAGAAAGAGTGAAAAAGAGATTGAGCAAAAAAGAAAGAGTGAGAGTGAAAATGAGAAAAAAGAAAGAGAGTCTGCAGAGAGAAAAGGAAAGACAAAAGTGAGTTTCTATGCAAGAGAGAGTGAGGTTAAGAGGGCTTTCTTTGCAGATCGCCCTATGATTCTTCTTGTCTATAAAGAGTCTTATCTTAATCTTGATGAAACTAACAAGTCTCTTCCTAGTTTGGCTGTTTCTTTGTTACAGGAGTTTGAGGATGTATTCTCAGAGGAGATGCCAAATGAGTTGCCACCCATTAGAGGCATTGAACACCAGATTGATTTTGTGCCCGGAGCTGCTATTCCAAACCGACCAGTCTATAGGAGTAATCCAAACGAGACAAAGGAGCTTCAAAGGCAAGTTGAGGATTTGATGAGCAAGGGGTACGTGAGGGAGAGCATGAGCCCATGTGTAGTACCAGTGCTACTAGTGCCAAAGAAGGACGGGACGTGGAGGATGTGCGTTGATTGCAGGGCGATCAACAATATCACGGTAAAGTATTGCCATCCCATTCCTAGATTAGATGATATGCTTGATGAATTGCATGGCTCATGTATTTTCAGTAAAATTGATCTTAAAAGTGGGTATCATCAAATTAGAATGAAAGAGGGTGATGAATGGAAAACTGCTTTTAAGACTAAGTATGGGCTTTATGAATGGTTGGTTATGCCATTTGGCCTTACTAATGCACCAAGTACTTTCATGAGATTAATGAACCATGTCCTACGTGCGTTCATAGGCAAGTTTGTGGTTGTGTACTTTGATGACATCCTAGTATACAGCAAGGACTTAAATGAACATATTGAGCATTTGAGATATGTGTTTGATGTGTTAAAATGTGAAAAGTTGTATGCTAATTTCAAGGAGTGGCCAACGCCAAAGAGCATCACTGAGGTAAGAAGCTTTCATGGCTTAGCAAGCTTTTATCGGCGTTTTGTTAAAGACTTTAGCACCCTGGCTGCACCACTCACTGAGATAATTAAAAAGAATGTTGGGTTTCATTGGGGAGCTGATCAAGATAATGCTTTTGCCACTATTAAAGAAAGGTTGTGCTCTGCCCCTGTGTTAGCATTACCTAATTTTAACAAAACTTTTGAGATTGAATGTGATGCCTCAGGAATAGGGATTGGAGCTGTTTTGATGCAGGATAGGCGGCCCATAGCCTTCTTCAGTGAGAAGCTTAGTGGGGCGTCCCTGAAATACCCTACTTATGACAAAGAGCTTTATGCTCTTGTTCGTATAGAGTTTGCCATTTATAGAGTTTGCATAGAATAGGGCCATGCATTCTACTACTTCTTATTCTCCTTTTGAAATTGTTTATGGTTTTAATCCACTTACTCCTTTAGACTTAATGCCTTTACCTATTGATGGCAGGAGTAGCTTGGATGGACAAAAGAAGGCGGAGTTGGTGAAGTCACTTCATGAGAGGGTACGGCTTCAAATTGCCCAAAAGAATGAAAGGGTTGCTTCCCAAGCCAATAAAGGGCGAAGGCGTGTTATCTTTGAACCAGGAGATTGGGTTTGGGTTCACATGCGCAAAGAAAGATTCCCAGCCCATAGAAAGACTAAGTTGCATCCTCGAGGAGATGGACCTTTCCAAATTCTTGAGAAAATTAATGACAATGCTTATAAAGTGGACCTTCCAGGTGAGTATAAAGTTTCTGCTACTTTCAATGTTTCTGATCTTTCTCCATTTGATGTAGGTGAAGATTCGTGGTCGAATCCTTTTGAGGAGAGGGGGAATGATGGGAACCAAGGTGGGCCTAGTCTTAAAGATCCTTTTGCAAGTTCCAGATGGGCCAATTACAAGATCAAGAGCCAAGAAGATCAAGGAAGCAATGCAAGGATTGGTGCAATCCACTTGGGATGAAGCTAGCAAGAGCCCAACAATCAAAGTGGGTTTGAAAGAAGGAGAACCAATTTTGATCCACTTGATACAAGCTGTGGAAGATATGACTTAGGGAAGTTTGGGCCTATTGTTATTCAAGGCTTTCAATTTATTAAAAGATTTATTTTATTAGTTTAGAATAAGTGGGCTTTACGGCCCAAGTTACTGTAGCGTGGCACTGTTCACGTAGGGGTATTTTTGGAAGATAGAGTTTTACTTTGGTTAGGATTTTAATTAGGTTTTAGTTTAAATACTCTTTGTAGCCTCATTTGAAGGCAAACAATATATTGAATTTTCATAGTGAGTTGAGTTTTCTCCTCTTGTTCTTGATTGAACTTTTGAACTTATCAAAGGTAACTCACAACCTTTGTGGCGTTCCTCCTTGTAATCTGGGTTCTTGAGATAGGTTCTTCATCGGGTCTAGATTTTAATATAATCTAGGTTCTTGAAACGGGTTCTCAACGGGTTTAGATTCTCCATCCATTGACTTGATCTTGGCTTTCTTGGGTGAGTTTTCAAATTGATTGTGGGTTCAAGGGATTCCATTCCGCGGGTTCATATCATCTATATTCATAGGCAACACCAACTAGAATCCACCATCAACTATATAAATTACAAGCACATGACTAATTCTCATAAACCAAATTCATAGACTCACAAACAACCCTCACAACATTTATAGAAATAAACACATTCAAAACTCTTACAAGCTTAAACTAATCTAATGAAGTAACTTGGTATCAAAGCTTCAAGTATCAAATTACTTCTTTAACAAGGGAGAGTTTCGTTCCACTATAAGAAAGCCTAAACCAAGTCAAAATAGAAGTTTGAGGAAAATTTTGACAATTTATCTCTACCCATAGAGATTACTAACCTTGCCTCCACACCAGAAATAAAGGAAAATGATGAGGGATATTTTACAAGTCCTTGGATGGAGCAGTATACTTAAGATTTCACATTCATTTATCATTTGCTAAACTTAGCCTCCTAAGAAATTATCAACCTTAGCATTTGCCCCTCTTGACAGAAACTTCATACAAATTGGTGGCTTAACCCCAGCCAGAGCAAGGATAGAAGCAGGCAAAGTCCATATCCCATCCCCACATATCAAACCAGAAGCTACTGCAGGCCCTAAAGCATCTGCTTTGGCCTTGTTTATTTTTTCCCACACGAACAATATTAAGCTTCCAACACACATATCAATGGCAAAATATGATCCTATATAGAAAGGTATTGCCATTGCCATTGGAAGTGGAATGAACCGTCCCCACTTCTTATCCACTAAGTCTCTAGTCAAATTTATCAGAATGGCTGCACCAAAGAACAAAAAACAGAGTAGAAGGCAATTCTTTGGCAGACT
Organism: Fagus sylvatica; assembly: GCA_907173295.1. Classification (NCBI taxonomy): domain Eukaryota; kingdom Viridiplantae; phylum Streptophyta; class Magnoliopsida; order Fagales; family Fagaceae; genus Fagus; species Fagus sylvatica. The sequence goes on from OU015766.1 coordinate 1,268,998, forward strand.
TGAGAAGCCCTTTACCCCCAACAAAACCATGTTGCGGAACACAATAGCATAAGGGGCAGGATATTGAGTTCCAGGTAGTCCAAGGTCATCAAAGGCCTTGTAAAATAGCCAAAAGACACAGGGGGAAATTACACAACCCATTGCTGTGCCAATTATTTGGCTCACAAACATAGAGCGCGGTGAAGCTAGTGTCAAGTAGCCAGTCTTGAAATCCTGCATTAGATCAGAAGCTGTTGAGACAATGTTCATCATAACTCCACAAGCTGCTAGGCCTGCCAGAACTCCGCCATGAGGACCTGCCCATGCTCCAATGATAAAGATGGCAAGGTTTCCATATGTGGATGCGAGAGACCAATCAGTAAGCCCAGCACCATATGCATTACAGAAAGCCAATGCGGGTGCAAATATGTACATGACCAATATGTAATACCATTTGAGTTCGTGAAAGATATGTGGAAGAGTGGCCACAGAGACAGCAGCGATGGCCACATAGCCTCCGATGGCAAACCATGATGGAATTTTATCTTTAAGAAAGAGTTGGGTACGATGCTTGTCATCATATGAGACCTGAGAGCTCACTTGAGAAGAATGATCTGCAACAGGAAGATCAGAGCTCACATCTTTGTTCCAGAGTTGATGATACAAGCCAAAGAGGGTACGACTTAGAACCTTGAGGAAGTTATAAAGACCATCTCCTAGAATCATGGCTATGGCAATAAATACCTGCATAAAGGGTATATATTAAGTTTTCAATACATGGAAAAGCCTTCGTACAAAAACAAAGCCTTCATGAAGAATGAAATTCAAAGAAAATGGATCAATTTGTTTGCTCAGATTAAATATTATAGATCTAATAGTGCACAAACTGTCACATCAAAAAACCTATACACTGTTAGATTTAGGAAATAAGATCTTAGGATATAAGATCTTCACCGTGAAATGAACGAAATGGAGAGGGGAACTTACAGCATTCCCAGCTGGTTATCTAAATTTTCTCTACTTTATCTCTTCAAAAAGCCACTTTTCTATTTTATCTATCAACTTTTACAAAACATCCCACATCCCATTTTTTATTTTACATTACAATTCTAGAATCACCTACAACACACCCCACGCTCCACACGCCAAAAACCTTCATCACCAGCAACCCAGCACACCCCATGCCCAACGCCGGAAAACCTTCAAACCCACCACAAGTTCAAATAATCAAGCACAAACCTTCGATTTATACCCACAATCAAATAAAAAAAAAAACCCCAAATTCATTACTCCGGCCACTGTAGAGCTCAAAATAAAATCTAAGAAATCCCCCCAAATCCATAACCCATCGGCAGAACAAATTTTGCAGCAAAAGAAAATAAAAATCAAATCATACCCACCCCGAAATCCCATTCTCTGAGTTCCAGATATCACCTCAAATCCCATACCAAAACCACAAATCCAAGCTTAATCCATCATGGCCACCGAACCAAAAAACCACCATGGTTAACCCAAACCCAAATTCTGAAACCCAAATCCACTGCCCGTTGAAACCCACATCTTCAAAACCCAAACCCACGACATCAATTCCATCGGGATTTGAATCTTTAAGACCCAAAACTACATCCTCCTCCTCTGTTTGCCATTGCCGTTGATGAGGACGCCCAGCAACCCAACGGGAGAGAGAACAAATTTTTTAGGGAGGAGAAAGATGCGTGAGAAAGCAGAGCATGAGAGAGAAAGAGAAGAATAAGAATGGATTAAATTTTTTTTACAGGATGCTACAGTATCATGTATCTTTACATGATACTGTAGAATTCTGTGAAAAAAAGAAGAAGAAGCAATTATACATCACCAGCTGGGAGTCTTTTTTGGTGAATATTTGCTACAGTATTCTCTATTTTAACCAAAATGGAGTTTTACATCTCCGGCTGGGAATGCTCTTACCTTGTAACCTTGAAGACCACTGAAACTGCCTGGGCCAAGTTCTGCAGAGTACCATTCACCCTTTTTATCTTCTATGAGGGGCCACATCAGGCCCCAAGAAAGAATCCCTCCCACCAAAACTGATATATTTACAATATAGGGACAAATCATTCCTACTCCAATATATGTTGCTGAGAAATCAAAAAAAAATCTGCAAATAATCATGATTTAGCATTAGCCAAAATATTCATAATTAAGAATAGCTTTTTTATTTTTTATTTTTTATTCAACAGTTAAAACAATGGTGGATGAGAGATTTGAATTTTGATTCTTCATATAAATAAGACCAGAGATACAAAGTTGTTGACCATAAAGAATAGTGCTTAGTTGAAGCAAATACTTACTAATGCAATTTATTCTTTGCATAAAGTAAAATGAATTTTTATCAAGAGGAAAGTGAAGGGTAAATATAGATGTACTTGTATTCATATGCTTTGAGCCCTAATGAAGGAAAGCTTGCAAATCCACAATTATCTCCAGCAGTATAGAACCATTGAAAGAAACCCCATAAAAAGCTTAAGGAGAAAAATTTCCCCAACTCTCTCACTTGCTTCCTGGAAAAGTAGAATCAATGAAGACAGATATTATAAATTTTCATATATATGGTCACATTTAACTAGAAGCCATTAAGCGTCACATTGGCTTACTTTGCTAGCTTGGCTCCTTGAGGAGTGTGGAAGCTGTTGATAAGATGAGCAGTTGCAGTACCACTTGGATATGTCAGTTTGAAGTCTATGACCATAATCTGACATCAACCATAAACCACATCATTGGAGAAAATTAAGCACTATGAAAAAGTTTTCTTGTGTTCATGAATGAACTTATTTCCAAAGTTGTTTTGCTTCTCTTTTCTTTTCTTTTCTTTTTTCGTCATTAATGCAACGTGAATTCACTGAACAAGTGAACATGCACAAATATTCTGTATACCTTTCGAAGAGGCACCACTGAGAAGAGTCCGAGAAAGCTGACAACAAAGAGAAAGGCGATCATCCATCCCAGAGCTAGTTTCTTGAAATCAACATCATCTGTTGATTGTTTGGCGACACGTTCACTCATTGCAAAGAGGTAACTTCCAAAACCTCCTGTTAGTACAAATCAATTAAAAGAAGGAATTTTCAGTGTACCAGTAAGAGTCAAGTTCAAGAAAAATGTTATTGTTTCTAGATTATAGAAAATAAGTTTCGTTTAAAGATTTGGTCATATTTTCATCATGAAACATGTTCAAAAACTTGACATTACTAAACAAAACTTTGAGTCATGGTGCAACACTCCAGTTTCCAGATGATATTTGGACAAAGTAAACATATCTTTGAACAAGAAGAAAAATAGAAGGAAAAATTAAGTCTCATATATAAATAGGATTCATCATAAATTTTTATTTATAGGTAAATTACACTTTTTCACCATAATCTTTCACACATTTTTTAATATCCCCCAAAACATTCGATTGTAACAATTTACCCCAAATTGAACAGAATTGTATGCCCAGTACTCCTTTGTTGAAATTGAGGTTAAATTGAACGAAAAACTAACTCATGGGGCCACACTGAAATTAAATTTATGAAAATACTCTCAGTGAAAAAAGTGAATCTCCAAAAATGAATTCACTGCCTCTACACATGACTAAGTTTTTCATCGAATTTAATACTAATTTAGATTGAGAGGGTATTGGGTGTGTAATTCTGTCTAAATGGGGGATAAATTGTTACAATCGAAAGTTTGGGAAGACATTAAAAAATGGGTGAAAGATTAGGGTGGAAAAGTGTATATTATGCCCTTTTTTTTAAGACAAGTTACAGTTACACATGAAACTTTTTTTTCGGGGGGGCTAAATAACTAACACTTGATTGGGATAATTTTTTCCCAAACAGAACAAGCCCAGCAAAATGGAATTTACGTATTTGGGCTCAAAAATTGCCAAAGGCCCAATGAGTCAAGACTGGATGAAACAGGTTTTGCCTCCTACTATCACAAACACGTAAAATGCCGGGTAAATAATTGGTCAAACGTGAAACTACACGGATATTCCATTTAAGTAGATGAGGCCGACCATGTTAAGGCGATGCATTTGACGAAAACCATAACCGAGGCAAGACGGATGCAAAATCCCAAAGCACGAACTTCTTGTTGACAAAGCTGTCACTTGGGCCTGAGCTAAGATTATTTCCATCATGCAGTCCAAGTCCACAGGAAAACCAAAGGGAAAGTTTGGGAGTTGTGGGCCTGTGTCTTGGAAGGCATAAAAGGATCTTTCCTCACCTCCTTTGGGCTCCAAGGGAGGTCTTGGAAATGGGCTTGGAGGGCTTGCAAGCCCATAAGCCTTTGATGAGTGTATTGTGTGGAAAAGCTAACAAACAGGGGATTATGGAAGCATGTTGTTATAAAAAGAAAAAGATTATGGAAGCATGTGCAATGCCTCTTCCTATGAAAAAGACCCGACAGTCATAGAGCACACAATTAATGAAGGACTTTCATGCCACCACTTGTTCTATATCATGTGAGTAGCACATGAATGTAGTATTTAGTCAAAAAAATAAAAACATGAATGTTGTTCACTAAGATATAACTTTTCTTTTCTTTTCTTTTTTTTTATAATTTTTTTTATTGGTTCCTTCAACTAAAATACGCATTGATTTCCCAAAAGTCAAATCCAAGATTCAATTTTACCACAAACCGGGTCCCAACAAAATAGTGATAAGTTAGAGTCTAACAGTGATACTGATCATAGAGTCTAACAGTGACAACTAAAAACGTTTGACTTATATATTGAAAATTTTCCGTATTTAATACGGTCACTATGCTTGAATACTCAAACCTACAATTATAATTTAGTTGACAAAATTGACTCTTTGGCGTCACTATATGATTATCAAAGTAAAAGTTAGATATATGCTAGCATATGCCTTAATTATAGAGGAAAAAAAAAAAAGAAAAAAGAATGTAATCTGAAATCTGATTCAACATGGAGGTATCAATTTGCTATAGATCAAGAAACTGATTCAAACATATAATCTGATTCAAGTGTACAAAAAATCTGTTAATTGATTGGTTTCGCCAACACATATTCTCAAAACCCACATCTTAATAATCAAGATTTACGACCAATATAATCGATCTCAATTTTCTTGAAACTAAAGCATAGTTGTTGTTGAAATATGAGAGAGAGAGAGAGAGAGAGAGAGAGAGAGAGAGAGAGAGAGAGAGCATACCACTAAAGGCGATTCCGGAGGAGGCGACAACGCAGGTCTGGATAACAGTGTTTTCCTGTCTGGTGAAGGGCAGCCTCAAGAGGCCAGACTTGCTCAGGAACTTGGTCCAAGTCTTGACGAAGAAGAAACTCAAGAGACCAGCAGAGACATTAAGAGAAGGTATAATACCTGTGGTGAGGTTGAGTTTCATCACTATGAAGGTGAACAGTATGCTCAACACAAGGCTCACCACAAAGGCTCTCACTGTCAGTTGCTTCCTCCATGATGGCACTTGTTGCTTCTCAAATATCCTCTCTACTGATAACTCATCTCCTACTTCTTCTTCTTCTCTTTCAGATTATGATCATCTTCCGGATCGAAACCATTCTCCTCCCTCTCATTCTGACCCATGTCAACTATGTAAATCCTGCAGCAATTGGTGGTGGATTTTATAATGGGGTTTTGTTTTTGCTTCTTTTAAGGAGCTTGATTGGTATATATAATTTAATTGGAGAAGTGTTGGCTGGAAAAATTTGCACTTAAGTGTACATCTAAAATTTGCATAGTGTACAAGCGAGAAACTGATGTACAAGTTGTAGTCTTGGACTGGGTCCACTCTTTCGTTGAATCTTCACACGCACTGATCATCTTGCTCACTGCTCCCGTTATCAATATTTTATTATTTTCATATAAGAATATTTTACTACATTTTTCAATGGATTGGATAGTGGCGGACAAAAAGAAATGGCTTTTTCTATTTATATATAATTTAATTCTTTCAACTTTGTATTTATATATAATTTAATTCCAATTTGATCAATCAGATTTTAATTTTATCATCAGTAAATAGGATTCATTTTTACACTTGTAAAACTTCCATAGGATTTTACAAAGTTGTAAAATTTTTTGCCAACCAAAAATTCATAGGATTCTTAAAGTTTATGTAAAATCCTTGGATTAGATTTGACAAGTGTATGTTGTACATATTTATGTTGAGTTCTTCATTATGTGTTTACTAGGTTACTAGACTATATAAGTAGGGATGAAACCAAGATTTAAACTTGATGAGTGCCACAACATAAACCTTTTTTTACTTTTTCTTTTTTAAAGATTGTTAGAAATTGAGATATATTAGAGGTTAGCTCGAAAACAATATTGGCTTCTGAATTTTTTTTTTATTATTTCTTTTCAAAAAGTTAATAATTATAGTTGATTTTCTCGTGAAATAAAAATAATATTAATTATCTCATTGTATGTCAAATAGTATTTTAACTAAAAAATTATTAATATTCTAATTTAAAAAGCCAACAAAAAAATACAACACAAAAACACACCTACTGCCAATTACACTACAAACATAAAAGGCCAAATTACATAATCACCCCCTAGGGTTTGGGTCAGTTGCAAATAGACCCCCTGAGATTTTGATTTTGTAATATAACCACCTGAAGTTTTTAAATGGGTGAAATTGACCCCTCCAAGTACATTTTTTGTCGATTTTGCTAGTAGAAATTTGTCACATGCATTACATGTGATCACTTTATAATAAAAAATTTATTATTATAAACCCAAGTGCAATGCATATGAAAATTTTGTTAGCAAAATTGACAAAAAATGTATTTAGAGAGGTCAATTTCGCTAATTAAAAAATCTCATATGGTTATATTGCAAAATTGAAACCCTAGGGGTCAGTTTACAAATGACCCAAACCCTAGGGGATAATTATACAATTTAGCCAACATAAAACAATAAAGAGTTCCACACATAAAACAAGAAAGAGTAAAGAATAATTTTTCCACACATAAAACAAGAAAGAGTAAAGAATAATTTTTTTAAGTAAACAGACATTTTTTTTTTGATAAAGAAGTAAACACACGTATGGTCAGTCACTTTTCTTCCACTTTTATGATCCAGAAATTCACGTTATTAATTAAAAACTAAATAAATACTCCCACAGTCCCACTTTCCAAAATCACTTATAGTCACTCGTTCACGTTATTAATAAAAAAGCAAAAAATATAGAGTTTATTGTTACTCTTTAGACTTAGAGCATCTCCAAGACTGCTCTGTATTTCCACAAATACAGAGCCAAACCCAAAAAATAAGCTCTCTTCATCCGGCTCTGTATCTTCATAGTTACAGTGCTACAGTACATTTTTGAGGTGTTCATTTCATTTCTCCGACTAACCTCCTCTCTCCTATTTCATAAGTTTATGTTCTCCATAGATCTGGTGGTGGTTGGGTTGACGGTGGGCTTGGGTTTTGGTCTCGGCGGATGGTTTGTTCGTGGGTTTGGGTTTTGGTCTCGGCGGCGATGGGCTTCGGTTTGCCGTGGGTGGGTTTGCCGTGTTGTCTCTGTGCCGATGGGTGTGGGTTGATGGGTTTGCTCGGGGTTGGGTTTGTCGTGGGTATGGGTTTGCCGTGGGTTGGGTTTGCCGTGGGATGGGTAGGTAGAAATGAGGAGAGAGAAAAAAAAGTTAAAATAAAATAATAAAAATATTATTTTAATAAAAATAAAGATAAAATAGAGAGTAGTGCGCTGAGTGAAATGGGAGATAAAATGAAGAGAGTGCTAGAGATACTCTTAAGCAAAAAATGCTAGACAAGAAAAACTGAGATGAAGAGAGTGCTGGAGATGCGATAGCAAGCAGGCGAATGGTGTGGACAGAGGGAGACGGGTGAAGGTCTGACGTCAATGGTGTGGGCAGAGACGGAGACCACGACATTGCAATGGGTACGATCATATTGATTTGGGAATTTATTTTATTTATTTTTTTGTGTTTGGGTTTTGATTTGTAATTTGTGATTTGCTGACATGTTTAGGTTTTTTTTTTTTTTTCTTAAATCTGCTAGGACGACGGTCCCTCCTCATCTCTACATGGTTCGTCTTTGTACGTAAGCAAGTACGAGGAGACTCAATTGTTGTTTGACTAATCCTTTTGAAGTATAGTGTAGATGCGGTTTGTGTTTTCTCGCTCATACAGAGAAAACAGTAGTTGTTGTGGTATTTTAACTCTCTCTCCAAATTGCTATCTCATGTGGCCCCATTTTGAGTTATTATATTCAAGCATTGGAACTTAACTTCCCTAATATTTTTTGTGATTTTGTGGTTGAGCAGGGATCTTGATCACACAACAGTAGTCGTTGTGGTATTTTTTTTAGCTATAGAGGAATTATAAAATAATATTACATAAATAATAGTTACAAATAGTAAATTAATATTAAAATAAATTATTAATTAAACATATACTTTTCGAACTTGTTGTATTTTTTTCTTTATATAATTTAATAATTACAACAAGTGGAGAAAACGGTTTGAAACTTGATTCTTCTTATAACAAAGACCAAGTATTGTCACAGAGTATATGGTTTGTATAAGTTAATACCCTCTCACATTGAGATTTCAGAAGATGGCATTCTTTTTAGATTATGGATGAAACCACACTTCCCTTTAAGTTTTATATAAACAAGTATAGCAAGAATTTTGAATGTAGAATCCATAATTTGTCAGGTCCATAATAAAACTTCAAAAGCAATGGGTGATTAAATTTATTATTGACAAGCAAATTACAAATTGAAAGAGTGAGGAAGAAATGAAGATAAGAACAGAAAATAGAGAGAATGAGAAAGAGAGAGTTTAAGAGATGAATGAGATGAATTCTGCTTAACATTAAGGAGGAAGGTTATTCCTCTATTTATACAGTATGGGTTACCATGAGAGAGCTCCTAACTATTATAACAGAATAGCAACAGAAAGTCTAACTAATTCTTTAACAGATATAGATTAAACATTACAACTGTGTACAGCTGGTTATTACTCTATCATCCCCCCTCAAACTAATGGTCGGTAGAACAGACCAAGAGTTTGGAACATAAGAGAAGAAATTGAGTAGAAGGGAGAGCTTTGGTAAAGATATCTGCCAGCTGGTCATGAGTCGAAATGAACTGAAGTGAGAGGTCTCCACGGACAACCTTTTCACGAACATAGTGATAGTCAACTTCAATATGTTTTGTGCGACCATGAAATACAGGATTAGAAGCTAAGGCAAGAGCACTGGTGTTATCACACCAAATCAGGGGGGCAGAGGGCAAATACAACCTGAGATCATAGAGAACTTGGCGAAGCTAGGCAAGCTCAGCAGCACCAGTGGCAAGAGAGCGATACTCAGCCTCTGTAGAAGACCGGGAAACAGTATGTTGTTTCTTGGACAGCCAAGTAATGGGATTATTGCCAAGAAACACAACAATTCCAGAAGTAGAGCGCCTATCAGATGCATCACCAGCCCAATCAGCATCTGTAAAGGCAGTAAGAGCAAGAGGACCAGCTTGGAACAGAACTCCCTTATCAAGTGTACCCTTGAGATAGCGAAGGATCCGTTTTGCAGCAGCAAAATGAAGAGTGGATGGCTGATGCATAAACTGACATACACGGTTGACAGCAAAGGCAATGTCAGGGCGAGTGAAAGTAGCATATTGGAGAGCACCAACCAGACTGCGATAAGGGGTTGGATCAGAGAGAAGATCAGTGGTGGTAGTAGAAAGTGATGGAGTAGGGGCAATAGGAGTGGTAGCAGCTTTGCACTCAGTCATGTGAAACTTGTGGAGGAAATCCGTGAGGTATTTGTGTTGATGAACAAATAGGCCAACCTTCTTGTACTCAATTTGAAGACCCAAAAAATATCGCAAAGGACCTAAATCCTTAAGTTCAAAGGCAGTAGATAATTGAGTAATTATATCTGAGACGGCAGTGGGGTTATTGCCTGTGATGATAATATCATCCACATAGAGTAACAAGTACACAGTAGTAGAACCATGATGTAAGACAAACAAAGTGGCATCAGCAACGGAGGCAGAAAACCCCAATGTTAACAAATGAGAAGTAAATCTTTCAAACCAGGCACGAGGAGCCTGTTTGAGGCCATATAAAGACTTGTGCAATTGACAAACATGAGAAGGATGTGCCGAATCAAGAAAGCCAATAGGTTGAGCCATAAACACACATTCTTTAAGCAAACCGTGAAGGAAAGCATTACTTACAGCAAGTTGCCGGAGAGTCCATTGATTCTGAGCAGCCAATGACAAGATGATACGGATGGTGGGTGGTTTTACGACTGGACTGAAGGTTTCGTCAAAGTCAACACCAGCCTGTTGATGACACCCTTTCGCGACGAGGCGAGCTTTGTACCGAGAGACGGAGCCATCAGTGTTGCGTTTGATCTTATAAACCCAGCGGCACCCAATAATGTTTTGATCAGCACATGGAGGAACAAGAGACCATGTATGTTGCCGATGAAGAGCATCGAACTCAGAGGCCATAGCTGCACGCCATTCCGGGATTTTGGAAGCAATAGTATAGTTGGTGGTTCGGTTTGAAGGTAATTTATGGTGGTTGAAGAGGCAAAGCATTTCTTTTTGACAATGCCGGATTTGGAGCGGGTTTGCATAGGATGAGAAGCTAAGGTGGGGAGGGGATTTATAGGGGCGGTGGGATTGGGTAAAATAGAAGAGGTAGGAGGAGGGCTTGCTGTGTGGGGAGCAGGGACGGTGGGATTAGGTAGAGAAGAAAAGCAAGGAGAAGGCTCGGCTGTGTGGTGTACAGGGGCGGTGGGGTTGGGTAACGCAGGTGAGGTAGGAGAAGATAAGGTGTTATGTGGGTTAGAAGGAGGGGTTGGTGAATCGGGTTGGGTTATGGGAATTGATTCAGTAACGGGCCCAGGGAAAATAGGTGAGTTAAGTGACAAAGGAATGGGGCCCAATACCGAAGGAAGAGTGTTTTGTGAGGGTGAGGCAGTAGAGGAAGTGGGGCGTGGAAATGGGCTTGGACTAGATGGAGGGGCAGGGCCCAATACCGAAGGTAATTGACATGGATGGAAAAATAACAAATTGCTAAGCCAAGAACTGGTACTAGAATGGGGAGGTTGATGACAAGAGGAAGTAGAGGAGGAAAATGGGTAATGAGACTCATTAAAGACAACATTTCGAGAAATATAGACTTGAGAAGTAAGAGGATCCAAACAAAGATATCCTTTAGAATTGGAAGCATAACCAAGAAATACACATTCTTTGGAACGAAGATTAAATTTGTTCTTGGAATAAGGACGTAAGAGAGGAAAGCAAGCACAACCAAAACTCTTAAAAAATGAAAAATTGGGAGAAGTACCAAAAAGTGTTTGCCAAGGTGAAATTGAACCACGACTTAAAGATGGAAGACGATTTATAAGAAAAATGGCGGTGGAAAAGGCATAAGTCCAATATTGGAAAGGGAGAGAAGAGTGGGAAATTAAAGTGAGAGCCATATCAACAAGATGACGATGTTTGCGCTCAGCAATACCGTTTTGTTGAGATGTGTGAGGGCAAGTAAATTGATGGAGAATACTGGATTTGGAACAAAATTACGAAACTCATTATTGGAATACTCACCACCACAATCGGTTCTCAAATTTTTAATGGTCGTGCCAAGATGATTTTCCATAGTATTTTTGAAATGTTGAAACGATGTAAGAACTTGAGACTTGTGTTTTAACAGAAAAAACCATGTGAACCGAGTAAAATCATCAACGAATATTACGTAATAACAATGACCATTTATTGAATTAATTGGAGCGGGACCCCATACATCATTGTGTACAAGTTGTAATGGGAATTGAGTACAAGAAGTGGAAGCAGAGAAAGGTAATTGTGTCATTTTCCCCATTACACAGTGTTTACAGAATGTATGAGAAAAAGAAAATTTATTGCTAAACTGATGACGTAATATATGATGCAAAACACAAGACTGAGGGTGACCCAAACGCATGTGCCAAAGAGTAGTTTGAGAGACATTAGAACAAGCATCTGGTAGGCATGCTTTGTTCAAAACATGAGGAGCAGAGGACTGAAAGGCAGCGCTGGACGAACTGAAAGAGGAGGAGACTCGTGAGTTCCAAGAGGGAAGAGAGAGGCCATGAATAGGGTAAAGACCATCTTTACTGATACCCTTGTAAAGAGGCTTTCCCGTAAGACGGTCTTGAATCTAAAACCAATGGGCATCAAAGTAAAAAGAGCAGAAATTATCTCAGCAAAATCGTTGGACAGAAAGAAGATTGGATTTCATAGAAGGGACACGCAAAACTTTACGAAGATGAAAAAGATAAGCAGAAGTTCTGAGTTGAGAGTTACCAATATGGGAGATTGGAAGCTGATGGCCATTGCCAACGGAGACAAGTTGGTTATCTGTGTAAGCTTGGTTGTCAGGGAGGTTGTGAAGGTCAGGGGTGAAATGGTCGGTTGCTCCGGTGTCAGAGATCCAGGTGGTTTGGGGAAAAGCAGGTGGAGCGGCGGTAGCCATGGCAGCGAGCTTTGCTGAAGGATGCCGTCCCTGGTATGCGAAATTCATGCGTTGATAGCAGTTAATCGCGGTATGGCCAGGCTTGTAGCAAATCTGGCAGGTAGGACGAGAACTCGGGTTTGGATTCCAAGATTGGGTGCTAGGCGAATTGGGACTGAAGGTGTTATTGAAATTACCTTGATGAGAACCACCACGGCCATTGTAACTCTGGAACCGTCCATTGCCTCTTCCACGATGACTGAAATTTTGATTACGGCCTCGACCACCATTGTGTCCATTGAATTGAGCATTAGAAGGACTATTAAAACTCGGCTGAGAATTCTTGCTAGTGCTGGCAACCATAGCCATGTGAGCTATGTCTTTGGAATTGTCCACGGCACTCTTGAGGAGATCCTCTTCAGTTTTCATCAAGGTATGTAGCTCTTCAAATGTTATTGCCTCATTCTTGGTTAACATAGCAGAGGTAAAAGAATGGAACTCAGTTGGTAGACCTTGAAGAACAATATGGAGGATTTCTTCATCATCAATGAAAACCCCTACGCTGACCAATTTGTCTCTTGCTTCTTTGATCTTGTGCAGATATTGAGTTACGGAATCAGAATTTTTCTTGATGCTATTGAGTTCACGCTTAAGATTCACAATACTTGAGCGAGAGATGGAGGTGTACCTGTTAATGATCACTTTCCAGATTCCAGAAGCAATGGTCTGACCCATCACCAAAGAAATGGCTAACGGTGAGAGAGTGGAGCTAAGCAAAGAGAACAATGTCTTGTCTCTTGTTTTCCATTGTAAGTAAAGAGGATTAGCTTCTGGTGTCTCTATGCCATTCTGACCAAGAAGAAATTTGGAAGGGCATGGAGTAGGGTCTTCAAGATGATCAAGAAGAGAATAGGCATCAAGAATTCCTGTAACTTGGAATTTCCACATCAGGTAATTCGTGTGATCAAGTTTCACTGTGACATAGTTTGAGAAGTTGGACAGAAGAAAGAAAAGGTGTTTGAGTATTAGAAACAGCAATAGTCATGGTGAGCAAGGATCTACTGCTCTGATACCATGAAAGAGTGAGGAAGAAATGAAGATAAGAACAGAAAATAGAGAGAATGAGAAAGAGAGAGTTTAAGAGATGAATGAGATGAATTATGCTTAACATTAAGGAGGAAGGTTATTCCTCTATTTATACAGTATAGGTTACCATGAGAGAGCTCCTAACTATTATAACAGAATAGCAACAGAAAGTCTAACTAATTCTTTAACAGATATAGATTAAACATTACAACTGTGTACAGCTGGTTATTACTCTATCACAAATAACCTATTCAAACGGTCATTAATGAAATATACTACAAATTATTTAGTGAAGAGAATTCCTACTCTTGCCAAGTCCACACAATTTGATCACTGAACTCTAAAATCATGCGTTATTCAAAGCTTGCACCATGGCATGCGTTATTCAAAGCTTGCACCATGGCATGAGTCCCTAAGCAGAAGAAAATCATGTACTATCAGAGGTCCAAAATCTCCTACAAGGTTAAACAATAGCAATTAGTTTGCATAATTAAATATACTAGTCGTTAACCCGAGCGATGCATGGAAGTTTAATAGAAATTAGCATATATTCATTTTGCTTGAAGATAGATGCTTGTAAATGAATTGAAAATAAGTAATTTTTTTTAATATAAAGATTCAAATATATTTAATAAGGTTGGTAAAAAAATACAATGTTCACCTCATAATACTATTTGAGAATAAAATTTGATCATCATAAAGATGCAAACATAACTATGGCCCTATACAATTTTATTCACAATGACATACAACTTAAA
>OU015766.1:1283400-1331071 GCA_907173295.1 Fagus sylvatica
AGTTATATCAAAAGGTAGGGTACTTTTGAAAATCGTCTCTTGCCAAGAGACGATTTCCGTGAATATTTTATATATATATTTTTTATTTTAACGCCTTTTAAATATTTGTTTAAAAATATTAAAAAAAAAAAAAAAGGACCATTGAAATCGTCTCTACAAGAGACGATTTTGGTGGTTTTATTTTTTTTAAAACTCTTATTTTTTTAAACGTAAAAAAAAAAAACACCAAATTTTTTTTACAGCCCTTCTTATTGTAAAATTTTTTTTTTTTCCCAAACTTACTTTCCCGTCTCTCTCTCTCCCGACTCTCTCTCCGGCTCTCATCGACACTCTCTCTCTCAGTTCTCTGCGCCGGCTCTCATCGACGACTCTCTCTCTCCGGCGACGCTCTCTGCTGTTCTCTGTTCCGGCGACACTCTCTGCTGTTCTCTGCTCCGGCTCTCATCAACGACTCGAGCTGTTCTCTCTCTCTCTCTCTCCGCTTCTCTGCTCCAGCCTTCGCTCAGATCTTCGCGCCGCTCTCTGGCTTCAGCATAAGTTAGTTCTTTTCACTGCATTTACTATCATTGCATATGCCTTTTAGGCTAAGTATTGCAGATCTCAAATTTTGGGGGGTTAAAGTAGTTGTTCTGAACATTTTGTTGCTCCCTTTTATCCTACTATGGGCTAAATGTGTAATTGTTGTGGTTGTACTCAAATGCATGCGTACTCTTTTAGATGAGTGCTTTTTTGTCGCACAGCATGATTTAGGTCCATTTAAATCAGTCAATGTTTCTGTATCTGATTTTGATTTTAGTTTAAACATTGTAATATGAATCCATGGTCTCGTTTTTTTGCGTGTCTAAAGTTTTCCTTATTTCAGGCATTTGGAAACTGTTAGATGTCACTTTTTCTTTTCTGTTATTAAAGTTGTTGTCCCTCGTTGCCCATTTTGTCACAATCGAAACGTTTATGTTCAAGAACCTAATAGAAATTTGGTCTCTTTGCTAACCAACCCATGAGATTCAAAGAAAAAAAGTGAAAGGGGCATAACCTCTTTGGTGGACTTAAGCTAAATTAGCCCAATTCACGGAATGCAGGAAAGTTATGGATGGGGTTCACAACATTTGGACTCCAAAATGTTTTAGTTGCACATGAGCTTAGGGAGTCTATAGTGATGGGGTTAAGTCCATAAAGTCTTTTAGGCTGTCACAGTCGGGTGATTGGCAGAGTTTGTTAAAGTGTGATGCCTGTGTCTTTAAGCATGATCACAAATCACTATAATTTAATCAAAATTGTGTAACATGAACAATATGTTGCAGTGGTAGATCTTGCAGCGGTAAAAGAATAGTAGAACTTCTTAGGAGGTCCATGATAAAGTAAACTATGTTTGCCTTTTACCAATAAGGAGGAATAATGTGCAATAAATTGTTGAGACAATTTGAATTGCCAACTTTCTCTGCGTGAGAAGAAAAACATAGGATTTCTATTGCCAATGATATTTTGTTAGAATGGTCTAAAATATTAAAGAAATTTAATCTCTTTCCTAATCATATTAGAACTGATTACTGGAATGACCCAAGTCTCTTTCTTCTTTTAAATAACTAAGCCGCCGCATATATATATATATATATATATATATATATATATATATATTAACTTTGCCATTTTTTATTTGCTTTGATTGGATCCTCTCCTTCGAGTGACTTCAACATCTAGAGGGGCCTATTTCACATTATGGTATGATGGCCCAGATAAAATTTCAACCAAACAATAAGACTATGTCGGTCCAGGATATCCATATTCTATTGGTGCACTAAAAGTTAGTGTAGATACTAAAATTGTAGTGGGGTTTGCCATAGCGAATACATTTAATATTTTATTGTTAAGTGAAGCTACAATACTACTTTCTATAAATCAGGTTTTATTTCTCTATGCTTGATTTTTTTTATTTTTTTTTTCTCATTGCTATAATTATATAGTATAAATGTATAGTAGAAAATTTTAAATGATATTAGATTTGGTTCTTTGTTTTAGGAGCAGAAATATGTGAACTTTTATGTCCCTTATTGTTGGCTGTCTAGTTATTATGTGTTTAAAAATTTAAAATTCACTTACTAAATAAAAATTGGTGCTTGCATTGTGTGTAGGCTGCATTTGTCTGGCTTTAAAAAATTCCAGCACTGCTCAGCGTGTTTATCCTAGTTCCTTTTTCTATTGCTATTGACTTGCACTTATAGTCTTAGAACTTGAAATCTTCAATTTTTTTACACCTCTTATGCCTTTAGGCTTTGGTCTATATTTTGATTCATTCTCATTGGGCACTCTTATAAGATAAACACTTATATACTTTAAACATTGTTGCTCTTTAAATGCTAGAAAGGTACAGGTTTGTGCTTCCTTATGTGTTCTGTATATTTGGCACTTGGTTAAACATGCTAAGTTTGTTTCATGTACCAAAGTGATCAATTAGTTTTGAGATGACTTCAGTTTGTAAGAAAACTAATTTACTTATCAAAAAATATTTTGTCCATATAAGCAATCTGGTGCATTCCATTACATTGGACACTAATAACTCTAGCTTGAGCTTGGTGAGTGTTGGGTTTCAGTTTGAGAGGTGCGCTTGAGCTTAAGCTTTGGTGTTTAAGGGTTTGTTTTTGTGTGTTAGTTAGTTTGGGTTTGGCTTAGAAGATGCGTGGTGTTTAAGGTTTGTTTTACCAATGGATTGGTGAGAATGGACCACATGTGTTCCAATCTTCTTTCTTCTCTATCTTCAACATGAAGCCTTCTTGTTGTACCCTATAGGTTTGGTAAGCTGTTACAACTAGTTTCCATTTTTGTCTGCTTATATTTTAGTTCCTTAAATCTTTCTGTTTTTTCCTTTGTGGGTTTTGTTCCTTTTTTCTCTAATTTATTCTTTTTATTTATCTTCTTCTTTTTTTTCTTTTTCTTTCTGTGGCTGTTCATATTTAGTTTCCTTGTACCTATGTAGTTGGTGCTTTGAATAGTGTGTGTGTGTTTTTCGTTTAATCTTTTAGTTTGGTTGTATTTTTGAGACAATGTATATGCTTGGAGATTTCTTGTTTTGAATTGAAGCAGATTTGCACGTGTATTGATTTGACATATCATTTTCTTCATTTTTGCAGTATATTGATTCGATGCATCCGGGTCCTCTTGTTCCGTCAGTCTTGACGAGGCAGTATTGTCATCGATCTACTGCCATTTGGAATGGGTCGTTGGTACGTATTTTAGTTAGCAACTGTTTAATACACAATTCATACATGTATTGCTTTGATCATCCACTGTTCATTGATTATGAGTAGTCATGTTTGGCATAACAGATTTTAACGAACTAATGTTTGTGTGTGTAAACAAAATTTGAAGTTTGGTATTTTAGTCATTTTAATATATGAATAATAAAAGATAACTAAATTTCTTTTTGTTATTTTGCAGGTTGAACAACTTCTCCATTGTCGTCGCCGTTCTAAAGTGTTATTACGAGGTCCGCAACCGCATCCTCGTGTCGTCTCATACATCCAACGGGCTGGGTTGTATGGGCTATATGCCTTTGGGTTTTCATAACGGATTGACTGGGCATTAATTACAGCTTTAGTGGAGCGATGGCGGCGAGAGACCCACACATTTCATATGCCACATGGTGAGATGACGATCACGTTACAGGATGTGGAGGTGCTGCTAGGACTGCCAGTTGATGGTCGTCCACTAGTGGCCTCACCTATTGTAGAACCTGCTGAGCTTTGTCGACAATTACTTGGCGTCACTACAACTGAAGAGGCATTGGACGGGTCGCGCATTTCATTGCCATGGCTTAGTAGGCAATTTCAGGCCCCTATTACTGCTGAGACTAATGAGCAGACTGTGCAACAAGTATGCTCGATTTTATATGTTAAGTCTGTTGGGCGGGAACATTTTTGTGGACAAGTCGAATAATAAGGTCCATGTAGTGTGGCTGCAGTTCTTAGAGGATTTTCGATCGGGCTAGAGAGTACAGTTGGGGCGGTGCAGCACTTGCATGGATGTACAGAGAGTTATGCCGCGCCTGTGAGATGCCTGCCAAGGACATTGCTGGCCCATTAATCCTGGTCCAGATGTGGGCTTGGGAAAGGTTTCCACATATGGTGCCTGAACTTGTAGCACCACCAGAGATTGACTATGGTGAGGATGTTGATGGTCAGCCATTACCCCGAGGTCCCCATGGCGTTAGGTACGTACCAATTGGACTATTACAGTAAATTGTTAAGTGAAACTTAGGGTATATTCAATTATGTAGATTATATTCATTACCTAGCTAGAATGAAAAACATTATGTAGGCTATATTCATTACTAATCACTTTATTTGGTATTTTGATTATGAGGATAAATATAGAGTTGTTGATTTTTTGTCTTAGTTTATATTTGCCTTATTTTTATATTTTGGCATTCTGATTATGAGGATAAATATAGGATTAATAACTCATTAGTGATGAGGATTACTTGACACTAACTATGGATTTACAACTCATTCCTCCATGCCACTTTGATATGCATGCCCCTCAATATTCATTTTGAGATGATTGCTTGTTTATCCATTTATTGTAAAAAAGTTCTCACAAACCCTGCAACCTCTGACCACCATCAGGTGTTGAATCCCATTTGGTATACAGCCCACTGGCAACCTTAAATTCATTTTGTTATTCTTGTTTTTGCAGTCTATTTATCTTTGTATGGTAGTTTAGACATTTGGAACATTCTCTCCTTGATAGATGAACCATTTGTTATCAAGAGACTGTGACGACTTGTCTAATCTATACTTGTTGCCTTTTTTAAATCTGAACCTACACTTCAGACTTAGTTTTTTTGAAAGATTTATATGAAAGTCGTCTTTTGTAAAGACAACTTTCATATAAATTTTTTTTGAAAGATTTATATGAAAGTTGTCTTTTGTAAAGACGACTTTCATATAAATTTTTTTGAAAGATTTATATGAAAGTTGTCTTTACAAAAGACGACTTTCATATAAATTTTTTTGAAAGATTTATATGAAAGTTGTCTTTTGTAAAGACAACTTTCATATAAATTTTTTTGAAAGATATATATGAAAGTTGTCTTTTGTAAAGACGACTTTCATATAAATTTTTTTTGAAAGATTTATATGAAAGTTGTCTTTACAAAAGACGACTTTCATATAAATTTTTTTGAAAGATATATATGAAAGATGTCTTTACAAAAGACGACTTTCATATAAATTTTTTTAAAAAAATTATATGAAAGTCGTCTTTTGGAAAGACAATGGAATTAAAAATCAAAAGCATCTAATATTAATAGTCAATTAGAAAAGAGAAACTGGCCAAAAATTTCAGAAAAGAGAAACTTCATACAAAACTTTATATGTTATTTTTCATATAAAATATTTTACAATTGCATGTGTTGATGATAACTAATGAGAATGTTTTTGTGTTCATGTATATAGGTGGCGAGGGATTAAATGTAAGAAAAAGGTCCCGACACATGTACTAGAGTCCTATCGTCGTTCGTTTTCCACTATACTTGCCAGTCAGGTAGCGTTTGTAGTTTATTTTATTTCTTTATCTTGATCTTTTTAATAAAATGTTAATGTGTGATGGGTTGTTCATGATTTCTGAAAAATTATCGTCATCTAATATTAATGTGTGATGGATTATTCATGATTTTTGAGAAATTATCGTCATCTAATGCTGGTGTTGTTGTTGTTTTTTTTTATTTTTTCTTTTGTAGATTATCTGGGAGCCATATAAAGAGATTTTAGATGGGCTTCCAGCGTATTGCAAAGCTGGACAAGATATTTGGCGTACAAAGTCACCCCTGGTATGTGGTCATCTGATAGAGTGGCATCTACCCAATCGGGTTCTGCGGCAGTTTGGCATGGAACAAGACATTCCAGGGCCCTTTGATACAGAAACTCGATTACACGATGTCGATCTGAGGGGGAAGTCTGACACAGATTGGACTATTGAATGGGATGATTATATTCAAAAGTGGAACAAACGGGCTGAGACTGTTGTGACCCGTCCCTTATTGGAGCAGCCCATTTCATATAGTCATCCGTATATGAGGTGGTACCGTCAGATTACCCGACGTTGTATCAGTAAGGACAGCAGCCAGTACGATGAGTTGGTAAGGTTTCTAAAATGAGTATTACGTTATTTTCTTTAGAGTTATCCATAAATATTATGAAGTTGTATACTGACATGTACTTTTTATGTGACAGGCTGATATTTTGGTTAGCCATATCACTACGTGTCCATCTGAAACCCCGGGAAGTGGATTACATCGGGGCCTTGAAATTTTGAATTCGTTGAATAGATTAGCCCCTGCGACATTGGATGATGCTTCTACATCTGCCCCAGTCAATCCACCAGATGATGTTGATGGCACACTACATGGCTCCCCGTTTCCTGGTGGACGTTGTCGAGGTGCAGGTGCATCGCATGGTGATGGACGTCCCCGAGGTGCATCGCGTGGTGGTGGACGTGCCCGAGGTGCACCACGTGGTGGTGGACGTGCCCAGGTGCAGCACGTGGTGGGGGACATGCCCGAGGTAACAAAGTTTGTTTTAAAACATCTTTTGTTCTTGTTAAAAATCTAAATGATAAAATAATCCTTGGATTATCATTTATTTATCTATTGTGTCCTTTTACAACAGATGAAGATGGTATCAGGACTGCTCCCCCTTTGACTGTCGGTACTGATTTAGAGGATCATCCTGCTGCCCCTGAGTCCACTCCAGCCACCTCTATTCATCCTGCTGCCCCTGAGTCCACTCCAGCCACCCCTATTCATCCTGCTGCCCCTGAGTCCACTCCAGCCACCTCTAGTCATCCCATGGACATCAATATGTCAGAATGTGTTGCGCCCATTGAGCCAAGTACAGAATTTGGCTCTATCGCTACACCATCAGTTCCCATAGCCCATGTTGAGATGACATCCACGGGCCCTAACCAGACTTGTTCACCTCCTTCCTCATCCTTACCCACCACATTAGAAGAACCGCCTTTGGCGGTAGACTTGGTTGGGCAGGTGGATGGGCTTGTTTGGGGTAAACGTAGGCAACGTAGACCAGAGCAAACAGAGGCCCCACAAGTAGATTATCTTCAGCAGCCCTCACAACTAGATCATCCGCAGCAGCCTCAACGTAGGATCCTCCCAAAACGCATAAAGAAACTGAGACCGTGTGGGACATGAACAGTAAGTAATATCTTCTTTTTTTAACCACTCAAGACATGCTTATAACCTTTAAACTCTTATTTACAAATGATGATTGAGATGGGCTCAAGCATAAGTTCTTGGCATTTCCATGTCTTAATTTGTTCTTGTGCTACAAGGTCTGTGTATGTCAATGTTTATAAGATCACCCTATACTTGGTGGATGTCCATGATTAAAATATGTTGTTGTGGTTAATAAAGTATTGGTTTATGTTTGGTACATGATGCCTACTATGATTCTCTTCATTTTTTTTTTCTTTGTTGCCTTCTTTTCTCCATTCCTCTGATACTTTGGTTATTTTATATAGTTCAGAGCTATGTACTGTGGACATGGACATGAGTTTTGTGTTTTGATGCAGAGAGGTTATTCTCTTGTGACTGAGACATTTGGTTAAAATTGAGCTAAATATCAATTTGATATGAAATCAACCCGTGACTTGTAGGTGTAGTGAGTATACTGATAGCACTGAGAGACTGTTGAGAGAAAATAGGAGTTTAAAAACTCTTTTAGGCAATTGGAAACAAGAATTGACAAAGTATTCACTTACACATGGGTTGAGGCTATGTATTGTTCAAGTGTTTGAAAAACTTTAGGAAAAAAGAGTTCAAAGAACTTTTGTTTAATTCTACTCTACTTGACATAGCTCAGTAGTTCATGTGAATTACAAGTTACGAAGGTTGTTAAGTAAGAAAGGTAGATGGCATAGCTCAGAGTTTCTTGAGCACCTTGAGCTATGTATTTGTACATAGTGCTTATTTATATTTGCAAAAATATTTGTATCACCTTTACTATACATGTTAATCTAGTTACTCCAATACCAATAACTACATAATCAATGTTGGCCTTTTTCCCTTTCCATGCCGAACTACTTTAATCAAACTATGTATAAATTATTTTTTGTGAGTAGAATCATCCCAGCAGTATTACTTAAGAATTCAACTTACATGAGCCAACATTGTATCAGAAGCCCTATAAAGTGTTTATCATGATACATGATGTAATGGTTCAAGATTGCAAAAATATGGCCAAAATTCTTTATATCTTACCAATGAGTTATAGTTCAACTGATACTTCCTTCTCCCATATAATTGGTTGGAGGGTGAGGTCGTGGGTTCAAGACCCTTTGGGTGCGTTTGTAACCTACCAATAAAAAAAAAAAGTTACGCTTGTTACTACCTTGTTAACAGATTGTTTTCTTCAGATATTTGAAAAGGAAAAAATAATCCACTTTATCTGAATCTCGGTTTAGTGTGTCTAAAGAGGAAATAACTTACCAAGGGTGCCACCAGCTGTAAATGTTTCTCTTCTCCATTCTCTTCTCACTTTTTATTTGTGACAGAGCATAATTCATGCCATTCTGGGGCTTGAGAGATGTTTAGAATAGTGAGCTTTACAGGCGCATAGTCCTAGGGGATTTGGCTGGCATGTTATCTTGGGGAGAAATTTAGCTTGTGGCCCTTGTAATGAATGTCTTCTCCTGGTGGAGAATGTGTAGGTGCAAGTTTCCCAGTCAATGGGTCCTAATTACTGTGGAGAATTACAGCATCTATTATCCTTTTGGATTTCCTTTATTGTTGTGGTTCTTTTGTCTTTCTGTTAGTTGAGATCTGGTCTTCCTTCATTCTCTATTGCTCTTTGATGTCACTGTTTTCTAAGTATTGGATATTTATGTCATTACTGTTAAACCACATTTTTATGCCCCTCTCCCTGTTTCTTATTGGCCTTTTGTTGTTGCAGGATCTGAAGTGCTTTGTATTCTCTCTCATTTCACTCCATTTCAAGATCAAGCCAATTTAAGATGATGGATCTCTGAGGCCTGCTGTTTTCTCTGCAATGTGCATTGGAAGAGTTGTGTTTGCTATTGTAACAGTTCCCTTATTTTGCATGCAGTCTTTTCCATTTGATAGCTTAGTCTTCTATTGTTACCTGGTATGTTTGTAGGAGTGGTTAATTGGATTTGGGAATATGTGCACACAAAGGGTGTAATGTTACAATATGTTACCAAAGCTTCTGGTTTCTGGTATACTAATTGCTTCCCATGTTATTGCTATTTTTCTATGTTGTGTCTTGTGTGGGTGGGTGTTGGAGCTGCGCCCCAAATAATAGTTGGGAAATGTGTATTGCTTTTTGTACATGATTAATTATGAGGTGAAAAGGAAGCAGATTGAACGTGATTCTGGTGGTCCAGAAGCGTTTCAGAATCAGTAGCTTCTGAGAAGCTTTAAGAAGCATTATGCTTTTAAGTTAAGGCCGCCATATAGAGGTGTTAAAAATCAATCAGTTAGGTAGCACATTGGGCATTGGGTAGTGCACTCCCCATTTTCCTGCATGGATAGATGGTAAAATTTCAATCAGTCTAGTGATACATGCCTTCATGTAGATGGTTAAAATCAGCAACAAAGTTTTAACATGAAAATGAAGAACGTTAACTTGAAAGCTTGGGATTTGATTATCAAAATGTTTGGTTGGAAAGATTACACATACATATTCTGCTAGAGGAAGAGAGAGTGGCAAAATTTTGAAGTTAATAGATTGTGTTTGGTATCTCTACTTTGACAAATTTCATCAAAAGTCGTCTTTTGTAAAGATAATTTTTAGGTTTGATTTTAAAAAAATTTGGTCTTTACAAAAGAAATTTTGACAAATTTGTCAAAAATCGTCTTTTTAAAGACAACTTTTTGTTTAAAAAAAAATTACAGTCGTCTTTACAAAAGACAATTGACAAATTTTAGTTGTCTTTTGTGACACTTTTAAGGATTTTAAAAAAATTTGAAAAGTCTTTACAAAAGAACTTTTGCAGACGTCTTTTTGAACGTGATTTTAAAAAAATTCAAAAGTTGTCTTTACAACATCTAACAATTTCTTGTATTTGTTTTTGTATCCGAAACCAGCTATAACAATTTGGTTCGTGATTCAGTTGGCATTTTGGCCTTAACGTGTCAAGTTGTAGATCATCCGAGATAGTATCGTTGATGAATATGAGATAAGCTGCAGTTAAATTTCACTTTGATCAAAACGTATTTTTGAACTTATTTATGCAGTTTTAGTTTTGGTAATCTTTGTCAAGCCATATTTTTTTTTTCTAGGCAGTGAAACAAAGGGGTTTAGGAATGATTCAATGAAATCACTTGTTCAGATAGTTAAGGATTTCATTGAATTTTTTTTTAAAAATTTCAATGTTTCTTTTTCAGTTAGGTTACACGACAGATATGCAATTTTTTTATGACAAACACATCACAAGCTAATGCTCCTAATAAAAGTATAGCTGTGTAATAAGAAAAAGAAAACTACTTTCTAAGTATCACAAAAACATCACAAACCTGATTCAGTTTTCCACACTTGCAGTAGCACCAACATAGCCAAATCTTAGATCACAAGATAAATTGACTAAAACATTACTTAGTTTAATTGTGACCTTTACAACATGAAAACAACAAAATAGGAACAAATTTAAAATCTCCAAAGATAAATCTCAAACTTTAATCCCAATGCACAAACCACCTTAAACGGAATCATAAAAATCAAAATGACCCTCCTACAACCTTGTTTGCTGCAGCTCATGATGAAATCATCTAAGCCATCGCACTACATGGATCTCCAACAACCAAATCTTCTACCTAATACAAAAAATGAAATAATTAATGAAGTAGCACAAGATAGAACAAATGAAATGTTATGATTCATTAAAAGAAAATAATTTCATACTGTAATAGAAGGGAAAGTGGCATTGCATATAGTCACTTCATTCTATCCATAACTTTGAATTTGGAAAAGTTATCAGTCTCTAACCACATTTATTATGGACAAAAAAATAACTAAACGAGTATATCACATACCTAGTTTGTACCAGTACCACTTGTCGAACCCGATCTAACATTGGGACATGTTCTACGATTATGTCCTTCCTCCTGACATATTCCACATCTCGGCTTAGGTTGATTCTCTCGCCAATCCATCTCATTCCTTATTCTTGTTGATTTTGGTCGACCTTTTTGGCGAAGCATTGTTGGGTCAGGGCGCAACGTAGGCCCTTCAATAGGCTGCCAATATGGCTCATCTTTCAGGGGCTCAAAAGATCCTGAATAACTGGCTAGTTGTTCAGTTAAACTATAACATGAGTCAATATATTGTCTTAGCTGAATGTTTTGGTGAGCACAACATGCAATTACATGCGAACAAGGGATCTTCAACATTTGCCATTTCCCACATGTGCATGTTCCCTCCTGCAACTTAATCTGATGAGTGTGGTCACCCCTATACGAACTACCTAGATTAGGACGTGTTCGAACATCAAATACACCTTGGTTACGATCAAAATTCGTTACTTTATGACCCTTTGCCTTCTCCCTGATTCCTATGCAATATATCCATGGCATATTTACTGTACACTTCACCAGAACTCAATTGATCTTGAATTTTGACACGACGATCATCGAAATAAGACACAAGTTTGAAAAAAGAGAATTTCACCAATGCAGTTATGGGTAGGCTACGTGCACCTTTCAATACACCATTGAAGCACTCAGACAAATTTGTGGTCATTGCCCCATAACGATGCCCACCATCATGTGAGTATGTCCATTGCTCCTTTGGCGATCTCATCCAATCTTTCACCAGCTTCCTCATTGTATCTTCTAATGCAATCCATTGTTGTGTTGAATTTCCGTA
Organism: Fagus sylvatica; assembly: GCA_907173295.1. NCBI lineage: Eukaryota > Viridiplantae > Streptophyta > Magnoliopsida > Fagales > Fagaceae > Fagus > Fagus sylvatica. Next base: position 1,295,292 of record OU015766.1, read on the forward strand.
GCTGATTAGCACTGCCCGCTCTCATTATCATATTGTACAAATTTCGGTCTTTGTAACGCTGTAAGAAGTTACTAGCTACATGACGAATGCAAAATCTCCAATGTCCATTTGGGGATCGCCAATCATCGATATTTTTCATCCATAATGGCACTTTGGATTCCTCCATGCCGGTCTGATATAGTGCAAATACCTTTCCGTTGTGTGACATGGAGCCTGATCAAGCATAAAAACCACTTCCAAGTAGACTCAGACTCATTTTCCACAATTGCAAATGCAAGAGGATAGACCTTGTTATCCGCATCTTGACTCGTTGCTATCAATAACTTCCCCTGATATTTGCCATATAAATGAGTTCCGTCAATACTGATTACTGGCCTACAATGTACGAATCCTGCAATGCAAGGTCCAAACGCCCAAAATACACGCTGAAATCTCTCAGTATTTTTTTCGAAACCATATTTTTTGACGAATTTCACAACTGTAGTTGGATTAGCTTCCTGTAATGCCAACATGAATTTCGGTAAGATCTCATAAGACTGAACCCAATCCCCATATATCCTGGCAATTGCCTTCTGTTTCGCATCCCATAACTTATAGTAAGAAACTTTGACATCGTATTCTTTAACAATTTGGGCATCTAGGGCTGAAATTTTGACACCATGGTTTGCCACTACTTGATTGAGAATTTCTCTTTCAATCAAATTTGAATCCAACATCTTGCCATCTTTACTCACATCAATGTTTGTACATGTGTGAGGACCATTGTATTTAGTGATCTCCCAAAATCCATGCTTCTTGCGTTGGCATGCCCGAAGTTTCCATGAACACTCATTTGTGCAAATAATTCCCCATTGAGTCACGTTTGACTCGTATACTTTATATCTCTGGTTTCGCTCTATGCTGTAAATCTTTGCTGCATACTGCACCTCCGCTTTATCCCTGAATATCAACCCTTTCCTAAACTCCATCTCCTTACTCCAAGTGTATAGAGGTGTTACCACATCATCATATGGAACATTAATATTATCCCAAGTGTTGGCAATAAACGAAGGTGATGGAGCTTCCATTGTAGGTATGTGATGCGTAGAGTCTTGTGCTTGTATATCATCATCAACATTGTCGCAACCATTAACTATTAGTTCACAATCAGAATCTTCATAATCATCACGAACATCATCAATATCATGTAAGGTTTGGCTTGCTATAAACACATCAACAAGATGATCATCTTGTACTCTCTCATCTTGTATTCCCTCACTATTCACTGGGATCACAATCGATGGTACATGCTCTTCATAACGGTTGGGATCACATCCATCCATCAGTGTTGGTGATAAATGCTCATGTCGACTGCTGCTACCCCCACGTTCCTGTAATGGTGTCGGTATATCGCAATATGGTGCTGTGAGGGGTTGGGTAAGAACATTGTAATCTTCTTGTAACTCTTCACCTCTATAACCATCCAAATTTGCATGTTGAACATCTTCACCTTCAGCCCACCCAACACCTAGTAACTGAGGTGTAATAATTACATACAACTCAACACCTTTTAATTGAGGCGTCTCATTTAGCACGTCAAACATGTGATTAACAGCATTGTCGTCATTTATCAACATGGGCATGTAGATAACACGCTGGCTAAGGATTTCCTGAGGACAACGAAAAGTAATAGTAATGACATTGGAATGATGATCCAATTCTAGTGCACTGAATATTTTCCTTCGCAATTTCTTAAAACTTATCCCTTGTTTTACTCGAATAATCTTCATATGCATCCCTTCATACTGAACTCCATAATCACCACCAAAAATTATTTCTCCGTTGTAGCGGATATATACAGTAACTGGAGCCATGATACCTATTTAAATTGTAATTCACAACTTGTTATTGATAACTAAAAAAATTAATATTCGTAAAAAACTTTAATATATCACATATGATGCATTCAACACTTAGGATTTACACAACCCCATTGTTAAAAAAAAATTAAAAACAAAAAACAAAAAAAAAAAAAAAAAAACATTCTTAAATATAAATTTAAGTCACCAAGAAAACATCATTAAATCAAAGGCATTATTTATAAATATATCAAATGCAAACTTACAGAAAGAAGATAAACTCCAGCTAAATCAAGACTTGGAACCACAACAACCAGATCCTGCATGGGAAAGATATCTTTTAAATTTTCAACAAGATATATATATATATATATATATATATATATTTTGAAAAGGCTATGGTAATAAAAATTTAAGGAACACACTATCACATATAAAACTTAGTTACCTTAGGAGGCCATTTGGTAAAGGTAAATTTGTAATATCCATTTATTCTTATTTGAAGTACCCAACATTCTTTAGACTCTTCATATATATATATATATATATATAAAAGATGTAAATATAATCATATACATACAATCTCTTAGAAAATTTCTATAGCGATTTCTTTCATAATTATTTTCATTTATTGAACCATTTCACAACATCTCACCAATGTTAAAATACTTTTACTGTTCTTTTCATTGGTCATATTTACAAATGAGGTTTAAAAATGACCACAACAAGAATAAGAAAAAAAAAATTAGAATAAGTAAAGATTAAATAATGTATTAACTACATCTAAAATAATAGAAGTAAGTTAAAAGATCTAAGTTATTTACCTTGATGTTATCTCTTTGAATATGTAGTGTGAGCAAGATTTGATTGAGTAGGTGAAGGAGAAGTTGAGGGGTTGCTGTGGATGAAAGGAGAGAAATGTAGAAAAGGGGTTGCTGCAAGAAAGGCTGAAAATAGATCTGTTTGAGTTAAAAGTGCTGAAGGCACGGGTTTTTAGAGAAAGTACTGCAATCGTTTCTTCAAGAGACGATTTCAAGCCATTTATTTTTTCTTTTAGAAAACCAGGGACAGAAAACCATGGGCGCGTTTTAGAAGAAAAAAAAAAAAAAAAAAATTTGTAATGTGAAATCGTCTCTGCCAAAGACGCTTTTTAAAGTTTTATTTTTTTAACTCTTGTTTATATTAGCAAAAAAAAAAAAAAAAAGTATTTAAAAATCGTCTCTGCCAAAGACGATTTTGGGCGTTTTAATTTTTTTTAACTCTTATTTATTATATGAGCGTAAAAAAAAAAAAAAAAAATTTGACTTTGAAAATCGTCTTTGGTAGAGACGATTTCAAGAAAAAATAAAATATTTGAAAATCGTCTCTGCCAAAGACGATTTTGGGTGTTTTAATTTTTTTTTAACTCTTATTTATATGAGCGTAAAAAAAAAAAAAAAAAAAAAAAAAAAAAAAAAAAAAAAAAAAAAAAAATTGACTTTGAAAATCGTCTTTGGTAGAGACGATTTCAAGAAAAAATAAATATTTGAAAATCGTCTCTGCCAAAGACGATTTTGGGTGTTTTAATTTTTTTTTAACTCTTATTTATATGAGCGTAAAAAAAAAAAAAAAAAAAAAATTGACTTTGAAAATCGTCTTTGAAAATCGTGCCAAAGACGATTTTGCCAAAGACGTGTTTTAATTTTTTTTAACTCTTATTTATATGAGCGTAAAAAAAAAAAAAAAAAAAAAAAAAAAAAAAAAAAAAAAAAAATTGACTTTGAAAATCGTCTTTGGTAGAGACGACTTCAAGATAAAATAAAAATTAGTAAAATCGTCTCTGCCAAAGACGATTTTCAAAGTCATTTTTTTTTTATGCTAATATTTAAGAGTTAAAAAAAAACATGATTTTAAATTTGTCTTTTGAAGAGACGATTTCATAGTACAAATTTTATTTTATTTTTTCTTCTAAAACGCGCCCATGGTTTTCTGCCCCTGGTTTTCTACAAAAAAAAAAAAATAAATGGCTTGAAATCATCTCTATGATTTCAGTACTTTCTCTTAAATCCCGTGCCTTCAGCACTTTTAACTCAAACAAATGTACTTCCAGCATTTCTTGCAGCAACCCTTTTTCTGCATTTCTCTCCTCCATTCGCAGCAACCCCTCAATTTCTTTTTCACCAATTCAATCAAATCTTGCTTACACTACATTGATTCGAAGAGATATCATCAATATGTAAGTAAATAACTTAGATCTTCCAACTTACTTCTATTATTTTAGATGTAGTTAATACATTATTTAGTGTTTACTTATTCTAATTTTTTTTTCTTATTACTACCTTGTTAGAGGGTGAATACTAACTTTTCTTAAGTTGTTTTTTTCATTTCTGTTTATATTTACTATCACTTTTCTACAGTTAATTTTTTTATTTTTTTTGAGTAATATGGTAATAAAGTTGTAATAGACATGAAATGGCCTAATTTGCTCAACTATATTCCTCGATAATTAAAAAACATGAAAAAATAAAAATAAAAAAGTATATTCTTTGATGAAATGGTGTGTACTAAAATGACTAAAATCAAACGTTTGTTCCTCACGTTTATATAATGCATGTTAACCCTCCACATTCTTTGCACATTCACTTCTCTAGAAATTCAGGAATTACAATGGCAAGCAACAATTGGATTTTACCTCGTTTTGCTGATAACTATGTAAGGGAGAAATATACCGACAGAAGAGAATATTACGCAGGTTTAAGGCGTGAGTGGGAATATCGCTACAATGAATCCAACACATTATACACCGATCTTGTAGTACTTGGAGCACCTCTTCCTGATCGTGTTTCACTAACCATGCCAAGGAGTAATGTGGTCAACTATGAGAAAGTAGTGAAACAAATTCGCAAGGAGAACAATCTTATGTTACTACGTCGTTGTCGTTATTACATGCTACAGCTTGCAGAAGAGATGGCTACAGCCACACAAAGAGAACTCACTCCAAATGAGCGCAACAATGTCTTAAGTTACGAGGAGTATTTATCTGATGGTTAAGTACATCTAAGATGGGGTTTAAAGACTCTAGTGTTTGCCTTCATTATGTTAATGCATTGTAATATTTGTTTATGCTTTGTAATTTTATGCATTAACATATTATAATATTCGTGTATGTCTTTTATTTGAGGTTTAAAAATGGTAGTTGCAAAATTGCATTGCTATCCTTGATGTATGTTTTATGTATTGTGATATTATGTAATCGTACATTATTTACGTTATTGATGATTACTTCATGGCAAACCAAAGTATAACTACTATTTAAAATTCAATTATAAATATGTGATACAAATTGTATTACAAGTACTCACAAATAATATTACATGAACTATCATAAATGGCAATCCAAAGTACTACTATTTAAAATTCAATTATAAATATGTGATACAAATTGCATTACAAGTACTCACAAATGATATTACATGAACTATCATAATGTCATTAAATATGCATTATATTTTGTCATTCTTCATCTGACATATCCACGTCAGAAAGATTCTCTTTTTGGGAAAGACACCATTCCATGTTTCGTGCTTCTTGATAATCACCATACATGCGTAATTCACGAATTCGAACTTGTAAGCCGTAGCGGTTTAAACGTATCAACATTCGGTTATTCTCCTCTCGAATACGATTTAATGCCATGCGAAGTCTATGTATACTATCTCTTTGCATGTTAGTTGCAACTCGATGAGGCACCGCTAATCCATGTCTAATCATTTGATTGTACAAGTCTTCTGATTGAGTTACCATAAATGACCATTCTTGCGTCATTGTATTTAACACTTGTCCACTATCTCGCAAGTTCGGATCCATGGGATATCGGAACTCATCTTCACCTGCCCAATGACGTCCCATTGCTCTGAAGATATCACCGGGAGTGTAATTCATAATTGATATTGGATGGTAACCAACCTACATTAGTATGAGAAGTCGTATTACGGTGGAATGACATAATTGTAGAACACAGATTATCTTGAGAATTGTCACGTGACTCAATGATATGACAAGTCAAGCATGTTTATGACAGTACAAAATCCTAGAGGAGATTCATGTATGTTTAAGGATATATTGAAATTGTTTCTTTTTATATCCAATAAAATATTTACTATTTACTGTTTGCAGAAATTATCTACAAGATTAACTGAGATTGGTATTTTCTCTTAAATCCTTGAGAACAATTGTGTTTTAAGAGTATCTCCAAAACGATATGTGTCAACTTAGAGATATAATAAAAAATAAAAATATTAAATTTGGTTGGAACTCCAAGTTCCAACAGATTTTTCATAATTTAGCTTCTTTGAAGGATTCGTGATTTGGTTGGAGGCCTTTGTGAAGGGTTGGTATTAAAAATTTAAAAAATTTCTAGACATAATTTTTAGATATATTTATTTATTTTTAGATATATTTTAAATATTTTTAGACATAATTTATATTTATTTTAGGTTGCAAAATTCAGTTTTTTTTCTGTACTCATTTTAACTATAAATATTTCAAATTAATAAATTAATTAATTGTATAACAAACAAAACCAAAACCAAGTTAGAAAAAACAAAGTCTACTGACATGTTATATTCTATACAAAGCATGCCATCACCTAAGTTTAGGAAAATCTATATGTTCTTTTCTTGTTTGGAACAAAAGTTCATTTTCTAAACTAATTATATGCCCCTACGCTTTGAGGAAACTATGCAATGTGGACTAAAAATTATATGGTCAAAAGTTGGGATCACAGCTGCCAGCAAGTATACAGAACCAAAAAAAAAAAAAGTTTACAAGACCACACGAAAATCAACAGTTATAGAGAAAAAAAACAATGCACAAGTCCCTATGTCAATATGGCATCAAATCTCACAGCTGCCAGCAAGTATACAGAACCAAAAAAAAAAAAGTTTACAAGACCACACGAAAATCAACAGTTATGGAGAAAAAAACAATGCACAAGTTCCTATCTCAATATGGCATCAGATCAGCACATGGCAAGGACTAAAAAGTAAAAAGTGCTTTATGGTTTAAACTTTGGTAAAAACTAAAGAGTAGACTACTGTTCTTCTTTTTACTCTCTTTTTTCTTCTGCTGCCTTTTGCAGTTTTACTAAGTAATAGCTACAGAAAACATGGAGAGCAACAAGATATTGAGCAACTGAATTAAAGATAAACCCCAACTTTAGTAACAACTGAATTAAAAAGACCCAAAATAAAAATTATAAACCCTAAATCGGTACCAGTAATAATGGGGTTCGGGTTTTGGAATTTACCGGTGAAAGTGGTGATGGAGCGGCCTGAGATGGAGAGTGAGCGAGAGAGAGACACGGTCTGAGATGGAGAGTGAGCCGGAGAGAGACGCCGTCTGTGATGGAGTGAGCAAGAGAGAGACGAGGCTAAGGAGATAGAGAGTGAGAGAGAGACAAAAGACAAAGTTTGTTCGGGTGATATTCTAAAATTTCAAATCCAAGTGTCTTTGTGAAAGACGACTTGAGAAAACTTGGGAAAGTAAGTTTGGGAAAAAGATGTAAAAATAAAAAATAAAATAAAATAAAAAAGCACCAAAATCGTCTCTTGTAGAGACGATTTCACAATTTTTTTTAAATCAAATATGTTCAAAAGGCAAAAAAATTAAAAAGGCCCAAAATCGTCTCTACAAGAGACGATTTTTGAAATTTTTTTTTTTTTTTTTTAATTTTTAAACAGATATTTAAAGTGGCATAAAAATAAAAAAATTTGTGAAAATCGTCTCTGGAAGAAACGATTTTCAATTTTTTTTTTTTAAATTTTAAATGAAATATGTTGTAAAGTGTAAAAATTAAAAAAGCACAAAAATCGTCTCTACAAGAGACGATTTTCACAAATTTTTTTTTTTTAAATTTTTAAATAGATATTTAAAATGGCGTAAAAATTAAAATAAAAATAAAAAAATTCAAGAAAATCGTCTTTGGAAGAGACGATTTTCAATTTTTTTTTTTTTTTTAATTTTAAATGAAATATGTTAAAAAGGTGCAAAAATTAAAAAAGGACCAAAATCGTCTCTAGGAGAGACGATTTTTACAATTTTTTTTTTTTTTAAATTTTTAAACATATATTTAAAAGGCGTAAAAATAAAAAAATAATAATAAAAAATTCAAGAAAATCGTCTCTTCCAAAGACGATTTTCAAAAGTACCCTAACTTTTGATATAACTTTGAAACTACCCTATTTGGTTATATAACTTAAAAAAAGGCGTTATTGGGCTAAAAAACCATTCTCTCTCAGATTAGAACGTAAAAAAAAAAGAAAAAAAAATACAAACAAAAACCAGAGCAAAGCTTCAAAGTTCAAACCCTAACACACAAATAAATCTCTCTCAGAATTTCCTTTTCTCCAATCAGATCCACTATCTCTATACATGATATATATTGGTGAATTAGGGTAGAGGTACTATACTCGTCCTTTCTCTGTTTCTTCAGAGAGTAGAGGTTGTGACTGAGAAGTGATAACTAAGTAGCTTTCTAAGGATAGTGAAAAAAGGAAGAGAAAGATGTTGGAGGATCAGGTGGCGAATTTGTTGCAGAGGTACCTGGGGAATTATGTCATGGGCCTCAACAAAGAGGCACTCAAGATCAGTGTCTGGCAAGGTTTGTCCTCCATTTCTTTCTTTTTTAGTTCATTTGAGTTTATATTCTGAACCTTGCTTTTGATGATTCTACTATGATCAAAATGAAGTTCAATTGCTTTAGAAATGGTTACGATTAGGAATTTGGGTTGAATCGAACTTTCTAGGGCTTGAAATGGCGTTTATATGACCAGTATGTCAAAATACGAGTGTGAGAGTTCAAAATCTTGGTGAGAAAGTAAGAAAAAGAGTTAGGATGGTAATTGGATAACTGATAAACGCAATGCTCTACTCCTTCTTACTTACGCTTTGTTTGTTTCTACGGAAAACCGACTGGAATTTTGTGCTCTACTCTTTCGAAAATTTTATGATGAACAAAATTTCTATTCGAAAATTTTATTAAAGCTCACCAGTGAGCATTATTGAGGTTAAAAGTTGTTTATCATATATGATATTGTTTCTTGATGTAGTTGCGATTCTTCTTTTGATGCCTAAAATATAAAACAGGTAATGTGGAGCTGACAAATATGCAGTTGAAGCCTGAGGCACTCAATGCATTAAAGTTGCCTGTCAAGGTCAAGGCAGGATTTCTTGGATCCGTCAAACTTAAGGTTTGTGGAGTATTGGTCTCACAAGAGTTCACATATGAATGTTTATTATTTTTAATTTATTTTCCTTGTATTTTCTGAATCCTTTATGATAGTGGAGTTGATTTTGAAATTGTACCATGCATTTGGACATGTGAATGTAAATGCAAGTAAATAGCTATATTTTTTGTGATACTGATCTATGTAGGAACCATGAAGCTGTATTTAGTGGATTCCCTATTTTTTTGTGAGATTATTGGCCTTATGTTTGCTTATCTTTTTCAAAACTTTTATCTCTTGCTCTTATAGTTGTTCTGGAGGTCCTGCATGTGGGTTGGTGGAAATTATGAGATTCATAACATAAAAGATGAGGGAAGCTGTAGTTAAGCCTGAATATTTTTGAAAATGGTATGGAAATTTCTCATGGTGACATTACAATGTACAGAGCACGGAGAGGGACTTCGAGTTCTGCACTATGAAATAGGGCAGAAATACGATCCTCACTTTGATTATTTCCTTGATGAGTTCAATACCAAGAATGGGGGGCAGCGGATTGCTACTCTTCTTATGTATCTGTAAGAGAGAATTCCCATTCCCACGCTTTGGAGCACTTATCTTGTAAATTTTTGCTTGATGCATCTTACTCATTGCTTCATTTTTCATGCTTTTTGTTACTTCTGCCATGGATGCAGGTCAGATGTTGAAGAAGGAGGTGAGACGGTGTTTCCTGCAGCAAACCAAAATTTTAGTTCTGTGCCATGGTGGGATGAGTTATCTGAATGCGGTAAAGGGGGTCTCTCTGTCAAACCAAAAATGGGTGATGCGTTGCTATTTTGGAGCATGAGACCTGATGCCACACTAGATCCTTCAAGTTTGCATGGTTAGCAATTCTTCAATTTATTAATTGTTAATAACTTAAGATGATGTTTGACAATGATCTGCAGTTTGTGTTATATTCCAGAAGAATAGGAGGCTTTATTCTCTGTGCTGTGGAGATCTTATTTCTATTGCTGGCCTTAGTTATTTGATATTTAATAGTTAATGACATAAATGCATTATACATGTTATGGTTTGTGTAGGTAGTTGCCCTGTAGTTAGAGGGAACAAGTGGTCAGCTACAAAGTGGATGCATGTTGGGGAGTACAAAGTATAAGCCATTGGTTGTAAAGGTACTTCTTGATTCCCTAAGTAGTTATTGATTAACACTGCAGTCGTCATTTCAGTTTGTTATCACTTCTGTTTTTCAGTGAAGTTATTCAATCTTTTGCTTCTTTGATATCTTTGTTCTTGAGGAACTTATACACAGATGACATTTTCTTTTCTTTCTGTTTAATTTAATTTTAATGATGCAAGATAAACTCCTTTTTTCTTAAGTCTACCGAATGACTTATAACCTTATGGATATGGATGCTGCTTTTTTTTATTTCACTAGTTAACTTCCTCTTATAAGCATGGATAGTTTAAGCCAATTGTTGATGGAACTTGCCAATGAGCTCTAGGCTCTAGCTCAAATGACATCTTTTGTAAAGCAAAGGTAGATTGTGAGGTCATGTTTTAAGTCTTTAAAACCCATCGGCATTAAAAGGTAAAAAAAAAAATGAAGTTGATTGAACCTGCTCATAATATTTTTTTTGCTATTATATTTTTCTATATGAAAGTTGTATCCAGCTAGTAGGTTGCTTGACTCAAATTGAATATTATTTGATCTTTAACTATATTATATATTTCTTTTTGGCAGAAGATCAGGAATTCTGGATGAGTATGTTGTGTGGATCCTTGGTGGTAGTGTATGTAGTAATTTTAAACAAAGTTCCAACTCAATGTGTCCCTTTCAACACAGCGGCCTTGCACCTTCACTCGATATATATACCTTTATATATATATATATATAGTTATATATATATATATATATAGCCAATAAATAACAAAATATGAATATATATATGAATAGAATTTTAGAAATTTTTTTCCCTCTTCCAGGAGCTGTTCGTAGGCAAATGCTATCCTTTTTGTTGTTAGTCCTTAGTTTATTAACTTTGGGCCAAGACTCAAGTAGCAAAAAGGGATCTAGCCCGGGAATATACAGAAATAGGCCATTGGAATAGGCCGGTATGGTGGACTGGACCAGATCTTAAATATTCAGCCCGATCATATTTAGGATTTTGTGGTCACCAAACCCAACCAAGTTAGGGATACTAATTAAGATATTCATTTATATGTTTTGAAATCCTCCAGTTATCACGTAGTTTGGAAATCTTATGTAGTAAAGTTTAGTGTCTTTAGCATTTTCCTTTAAAGTATGGAGTATTATTCCAACTTAAGCTAATAATTTTAATTCCAATTACTTAAAAAGATATAAATAAGATTTTAACATATGCTGCTCTCAACATCAAAGCAGTATATCCGAGTGCCTGAGCTTAAATTCTTTTGACATAAAAAGAAAGAAAGGAATAAAAACTTAAATAAATGATTTTGATATAAAAATAAAGGAATAAAAAACTACAAATAGGAAAACGTTTCTAATGGCTGGCCTGGGATGTTGACTTCAGTCTACATACTTTTTCCCCAGCATTGGGCTTGCCCGAAGTATGAGGCCCAAGGTTGGGCCAGCTCTGCTCATACGTGTACTTGGCCCAACATGGCCTGATCTCAGTGATGAGATTCTTGGATTGTCAACAGAATGAAGAAAAAGAATTGGTAGCTTCAGTACAAATAAATAGTGCGTTTGGAGCACACGTGCCACAAGAAAAATGGTTATTATTTTAAAAGATATGCTGTTTCCACAGCCAATCCTCACTTGGAGTTCTAATTGATTCAGTTCCTCAGGTTTGTTCTTACAACCAGTAGAGAGAGGTTTTTAGAACGATTATGAAATAACATAAACAAAAGTATCATATTGGCAACATTACAATAGTTTTCAGGGTGAATACGCCTCTCAATAAGGAGAGAAATTTGTATACATAACATTCATACAACAAAAGAATTCTTCTTATGGGTGTTGGTCTAGATGACATTTTTGAAGATAAATTAGCACAAAATGATCATAAAATGATATAACAGTACATTTACTGGCTCATGGAGCTCTAAAAAAAAAAAAAAATTACAGATTTGTTACATAAGACATCTCAAAAATTCCTACTTCATTGCATAATCTAAAGTACAGGACAACATAAATTACATAATATATGAAGCATTCATTGAAATCCAGGTAATCATAAATTCAAGAAGCCTTCCACGTTGTTGTTTTTTTTTTTTTTTTTTTTTTTTGGCTTGTTAAGTTATTTATTTATTTATTGTGTTTTGAAACTTGCATGGAAAAGTTAGTACTCAGTCTTCTAATATATTTCTGTTATTATCTATGCAGGTTGAGTTTTTTGACCGATACAAGGTATGTTTATACAATTTATATATAAACACACACATTGTTTATATTTTGGAATAAGTATTGTAGCTATTCTATGTATGGTTTATTGGAAACTTGTTTAGGAAATTGACTCCAGTTACATGGTGACTGAAGTTTACCCTTGCCAACTTGTAATCCTTATGATTATTTGGTGTGATGATAATTACATTCTAATCCAGATGTAGGTAATAGTGCAAAGTTGATTATCTTTGAAGTTTAAATCTTGCTTGATTGTTGCTTGATTATGTATTTAATGGATGCATATTACTAAATTGTAAAGGCTTTTGTTTTGTTTTGTAATTCCTTAATGCATACAAACATTTGGATCCCAGTATGTTTTTCTATTTGCCACTGATTGGAGCAGTTGTTTTTAAATTTATGCCAACTTAATTGTCTAGCTGTTCTGTTCCTATACTTTCCAACTTCGTGATAGATCATCATAATTTTAGTTTTGCTGTGCATGCTGTTGAATTTTTTCCACCTCTTTGGCTGCATGTCTTACATCAGGTGTAATTGCAATGGCATGTTGTCCCATTGATAGTTCCTATTTGATTACCTGTGCCAAAGATAGCCGAACTATTTGCTGGGACACTGTTTCTGGAGAGGTATTACTTTGGCCTTCCTTAGCCTGGCTCTGTTATGTTTTTATGAACATTGTTCTGTTATGATTTTTCTCCTGGGTTGTTCTTTGGTGTAGAATACTCTGTGCTATGGTAACGATTCTTTGTTTTTAATGTTGACCCAGATTGTTTGTGAACTGCCTGCTGGCACCAACTGGAATTTTGATGTACACTGGTATCCAAAGATACCTGGGGTTATATCAGCATCTTCATTTGATGGAAAAATTGGAATTTATAACATGGATTGGAGCTCAAAGAGAATTTTGTGTTTGTTGTAAATCCATGAATTTGTATCCATTAATGACTTAAACTTAGACGGAGGATTATTTTTGTACTTATGAATTTTATGTAGAGGTTGTAGTTATTAATATTGTGAAGTGCTATAAATTTTCTATCTTTTTGTAGATTTCTTGATTTTGTGAATGTTGCTCTTTATTTAGTTTTTATTTTATTAAACAGGACCGGTGACAAATAGAAATATCAATAATTAATGCTGATAAAAAAAAAAAAAAATTTATTGCAACGAAATGGTTGAAGCAATACCTTATCGCAACGAAATAATCGAGGCAATAAAAATGCTATATAACTTTTTTGCAACGAAATAGTTGAAGCAATACTTTATCGCAACGAACTAGTTGTGGTAATAAATGAAATTATCGCAACAAAAATCTTGTTGCAATATATGATATTTATTGCAATGACATATTTTGTTGCGAAAACCTATTACCACATAGTTTATTGCAACGGCTAAAACCTATTACCACAGAGTTTATTGCAACGGCTTGCAACGACTAATTTTCGTTGCGATAAAAGTTTATTGCAACAAAATGAAAGTTATTGCAACAAAAAATTTCGTTGCAATTAACCTTTTTCTTGTAGTGATAGCTCAAGAGTTATGTAAAAGTAATTTGATATGGTAACGGTCACAAGCTGTCATGATACAATATGAAGAAAGGATCTCAATGAACTACAAGCACTCAAGAAGGTATAAATTTATCAAGACAAAGAATCCAATGGGTTTGACAATAATTATGGGGAACGTAAGGAGAGTAATGTGTAAAGTCCCACTTACCTCAATGAAAAAAACCAATAGGCAAATATCACTTTGTACTAGTTTCGTCACCAAAATCCTTGGAGTTTGGTGATGAAGGTGGAGGTTACCAAGTTAAAGAAATTGGATGAGTTTAACGTGTAAGGGGGAGAGAGGGAAAGAGGTTGTAGGGTTTTCTACCAACAAGGAGAAACATAGGTTTATATATCTCTTAGGGTGTCTAGGGTTTGATGGGATTATATTAGGAAAATATAATTATTATTTATTCTTTGTTAAAATATAAACTTAATTACACTTATTCTATTCTATTTTATTTTATTTTTATTTTTCGTATATTACAGATAGAGAGTCTGATGTGGCAGGATTTGGAGGAGCCAAAAAAGTTTCTCCCTGCTCCAAGTTTTAGTTTAGATTGTAGATTATAGATATATTTCATTTTCTACAATAATAGGTTCAATCACACTATAATTAAATTTCATTTGACTAATGGCATTCCAAAACAATCACAAATTGGTGGATATTAATTGGTGGGGTATTAATACGTGGATTCCAAAACAATCAGGATATTAATTGGTGGGGTATTAATTGGTGGAATAACGGAAAAATGCTGATTCAATTAAGAGGAGGAGAAAATTTAAGAGGCCATTAAGGGAATTGGATGGATTAATCTAGAAGAGAAGGAAATAAAATAGGAAACAAATTTGGAATGGCATGGATTTTTATGGAGATAGAGAGTCTGATGTGGCAGGATTTGGAGGAGCCAAAAAAGTTTCTCTCTACTCTGAGTTTTAGTTTAGATTGTAGATTATAGATATATTTCTTTTTTTGCAATAATAGGTGGATATATCATTCAATCACACTATAATTAAATTTCATTTGACTAATGGCATTCCAAAACAATCACAAATAGGTGGATATTAATTGGTGGGGTATTAATACATGGATTCCAAAACAATCAGGATATTAATTGGTAGGGTATGAATTGGTGGAATAACGGAAAAATGTTGATTCAATTAGGAGGAGGAGAAAATTTAGGAGGTCATTAAGGGAATGGGATGGATTAATCTAGAGAGTCTAATGTGACAGGATTTGGAGGAGCCAAAAAAGTTTCTCTCTGCCCTGAGTTTTAGTTTAGATTATAGATTATAAATATATTTTCTTTTCTACAATATATCATTCACTCACACTATAATAAAATTTCATTTAACTAATGGCATTCCAAAAAAATCACTAATAGGTGGATATTAATTGGTGGGCTATTAATACGTGGATTTCAAAACAATCAAGATATTAATTGGTGGAATAACGGAAAAATGCTGATTCAATTAGGAGGAGGAGAAAACTTAAGCGGTCATTAAAGAAATGGGATGTATTAATCTAGATGAGAAGAAATTAAAATTGGAAACAAATTTAAAATGGCATGGATTTTTATGGAGATAGAGAGTATGATGTGGCAGGATTTGGAGGAGCCAAAAAAGTTTCTCTCCACTCCAAGTTTTAGTTTAGATTGTAGATTATAGATATATTTCCTTTTCTACAATAATAGGTTCAATCACACTATCATTAAATTTCATTTGACTAATGGCATTCCAAGAAAATCACAAATTGGTGGATATTAATTGGTTGGGTATTGATACGTGGATTCCAAAATAATCTGGATATTAATTGGTGGGGTATTAATTGGTGGAATAACGGAAAAATGCTGATTCAATTAAGAGGAGGAGAAAATTTAAGAGGCTATTAAAGGAATTGGATGGATTAATCTAGATGAGAAGGAAATAAAATAGGAAACAAATTTGGAATGGCGTGGATTTTTATGGAGATAGAGAGTCTGATGTGGCAGGATTTGGAGGAGCCAAAAAAGTTTCTCTCCGCTCCGAGTTTTAGTTTAGATTGTAGATTATAGATATATTTCTTTTTCTACAATAATAGGTTCAATCACACTATCATTAAATTTCATTTGACTAATGGCATTCCAAGAAAATCACAAATTGGTGGATATGAATTGGTGGGGTATTGATACGTGGATTCCAAAATAATCTGGATATTAATTGGTGGAATAACGGAAAAATGCTGATTCAATTAAGAGGAGGAGAAAATTTAAGAGGCTATTAAGGGAATTGGATGGATTAATCTAAATGAGAAGGAAATAAAATAGGAAACAAATTTGGAATGACGTGGATTTTTATGGAGATAGAGAGTCTGATGTGGCAGGATTTGGAAGAACCAAAAAAGTTTCTCTCTACTCTGGGTTTTAGTTTAGATTGTAGATTATAGATATATTTCTTTTTCTGCAATAATAGGTGGATATATCATTCAATCACACTATAATTAAATTTCGGGAAAATTACACTTTATCACTCTCAACTATCACCCCTTTTTCAATCTACCCCCTAAACTTCAAAAAGTATCAATTGACCCCCTAATTTAATCCAATTGCACGGCCGTTACCCCCTGAACCCAAAATTGCGTTAGAATTGACAGAAGAGTACAACACATAACACACACGTGACGTACGGGCCCACTCAAACAACTATCACCCACAATTGCCTTTGAAAACCTGAAAATGCCCTTATCCACTTTCTTTCTCTTTCTTCTTTCCTTATTCCCCGATCTTCACCCACACAACTTTCCTTCTTCTTCCTCTAAAACTCCATGGCCAAAGATATAATAATGAGATTAGTATAAATTAATTACATTATCCAAATTTTATCCAAAAATAAATAAAAATTACATTATCCAAAACTCTATATTGTAAGTAAGGTATAAATTAAATTAAATAAATAAAAAATAAAAAACAGATTCTTTTCCCTCTCCTTTTTCTTGCTTTCCAAACACGATCAAATTCATTTCCTTTTTCTTCCTCTAAAACTCCATGGCCAAAGATTTCAAGCTATCAACCATTATTAATTTTTTTTTAAAAAATCAGTGCTTTATTTTCCTAAAACTCTCTCTAGTTTTCTCCACCCAATTCATATAATGAGGTCACTACAACCTGCCACATAGCTAAAATCCAAACGATCCTCTCCCACTGCTATATGTTACTGTTTTTTGAATCCACAATTTCATATCCATCTCTCTCAAGAGTAAAAATACATGTAGTATACTAATAGGAACCCCTTTCTCAAGAGTAAAAAAACATGTAGTATACTGATAGGAACTGTCACGACCCAAATCTATAATATGATTCGAAATCGGACTGGCATGCTAATACCAAGCATGTGCCTGATATTAACACGAACCAACTAAAAGGAGTATAAAAATTTTTCTTCTTTCTTTTCTCTCGTCTTGATTCTTTAACTTCTCCTTGAGTTGGAAACTCCCAATACTATAAACATACTCCTGTACAAAACGAATGAGTATACTAGTGCACCTAAAGGAAGTGATAGTAGTCAGAGCATCTGTAACTGTTCATACAAAATACATTAGTATGTAGACATAATAATTCTAATACAGCGGAAGACTATTTAAACATATACATCACTTCTGCTTTATATACACAAAAACTCAAAACATCTAAGACTAGTTCTAGATACCAATATTCTTGCTCTTCCATGCTAAGACTCTTGGCTGCACTATAGAATGTTCCTGCAATCTGAGCAATCCACTTTGCTCAGTAAGGGAGGTGTGACATGAAGATTTAACAGTATGCATGAATGCATGATAAACAGAATAATCTTTGTGGATATGACTTGCGTATAAACAATTCATGCTAAAATGATTTCATGAGTTTCTTGAACATATATGTTTCATACTGATGAACATAATATCTGATAACTTGTAAGGCATAATATAACTATTGAAATCTGAACATATAGCATGATTCCTTTATATGTAAATAAAACATGTTCCCTTAAACTGTTCTGAAGAGAAACTTATCTCATACTATTGCATAATATAGCAAAAACTATATGGAACATGTAACTGTACTATATCTTTAAGACTTTGCCCCTCGTGACCTTACTGGTGCCATGTCTACAAGGAAACTATCCCCTCGTGGTCTGGGTTGCCATATCTTCAGGGAATACAACCCCTCGTGGCCTTACTTGTTGCCGGTCTACAGGGAATAAAACCCCTCGTGGCCTTTCTGCTGCCATGTCTTTAGGGCATACGATCCCCTCATGGCCTTGGGTTGTCAGTCTACAAAGCATCACACTCAAAACTGTTTAAGGTGTTCGTAAAACATATCATGCTTGTTTATTTTTCAATCTCTCTCTTGCCTTACTAAGCCAAAATTCATAGCATATCCACAGCTTGCTTCTAAAATCTGTCTTAACTATATCAACTCAAAACTGTTTCTAAATCAATGCACATTTTCTTTATAAACAAGTATCAAACTAAGTTTACTAAAAGCATTGATAAAACATATTTATTCTTAAAACATGGACTATTAAATTTTCATGGCACATTCTCTTATCTCATTCCAAAAGCTGGATTCCAAGAGTCTCAAGTAGATCGCTTCACCTATCCTCCCTTGATAATCCTAAATCAAGTATAGGAGTTAAGTTAACTTTAACTTAATCTTAGTTTCAACTTAATGCCAACCTTAGCTCATAATAGGCTAATCAACACTTATGACCATAATTCGCTTAATTTAACTTAACAAATCTTTACTAAGCCCTTACTAAACCCCAAACAACAAGTTCAAAACATTCAATTCAACCAAAGTGGAAATTCTAAATCACCACACAACAGTCTGCTATAGCAACAGTAGTTGCCTGGATTGAAACATTTCTTTTGCGTACTAAAGAGTAGAAACAAGACATACAAAATTCACTCATATAATATACATACTAAATACTATGCATACAAGAAAATTCAACTTAAATCAATCAACCCATATCAGGAAAACAATTCTCCAAATTTCTCTGATTTACAAGTTACTATCAACGTATCCCCTGCTATACATTCCAATTGTAAGCCACATATGACCAACCAAAAGGTGTCATAAACTCATGAAATTCTATAGGGGAATACCTATCTATGTGCAGCATGTGCCCCTAAATTTTCAGCTCAATTTGAATCTTCTACGATTCATTAAAATTATCACAAGAAAGTAATTTCAATTCTGTCCACCAGTCTATTTCAGCATAGTACAACTAACTTATAAATTATATTTGAGTTATCAAAACACCTTAAAATATTATACAAAATTACAGAGACCACAAAAAATGTATCCTTCACACTTCATAACATTTTCGAGAACAAATCATAAATTCATAATTTATTACAAATCACTTAAGACAGTAAACTCAATTCTATCAACACAGTTTTGAAGGTAACTTTAGATCAGTACCCACAATTCCTTATTTACAAAAATTGCATGGGGATAATTCCATCAAGAACATATACATCCTAGGATTCCAGAAATATACTCCAATCACTTAAATTCCAATTATTGGATTTATTACGAAATTTCTAACTGACAAACACAGAATCTGTCAAATTGACAGATTTGTACAGTTTTCTTGTAAAATAACAAATAATTATCAAAACTCAATATGTTCCTATGAAATTTCATATACATAACCTAGAAATATGATAGATTACCCTAGAGAAAACTGTTTCCTCATTCCTATTTTAGAAAACTCCCAGAATTTCGTGCAACTTTCTGTTCACTACAGGAAGCAAAGACAGGTTGCATTTTCCTCTAGAAACTTAAAACCCATCAACCATTAGCCAACAATCCTCCTAAATCCAACACATGCAGTACCAAATCAAGTCAAACATCAATGTAATCCATCACACACAGAACATACAAGCCATATAAATCCACATATAACAACAATTCCATCATCAATTGTAAGAAACCAACATGGAATCACCAAACCTCATGCTCAATCTAAAATTCCAGCAACTACCACTTCAAATCCCACATGCATGTCCATAAAAATTCATTTTCCTTAACCCAAAATCATATTTCTACAAACCCATAACCTCAAAGTGTAAGAATCATGAAGATCAACCAACAATTTCAACTATACCCATTTCAAAACTTGACTAAAATCATAAACTCTTACCTAGCTTATGATTTCTTGATGGAGAATGATGTTAGGCTCACTCTAGCATGAATTGTGGAAGGAGACTTGAAGAAACAAAGGGTTGTTTCCCTCCCCCAAGCTGTTGGACCCGTGGGGTGCAAGAGGGAGAAGAGAGCTTGAGTTCTTCTCTCTTTTGTTTTGTCTATGCTAGAGAAATGAGAAAAATCAAATGGTGGGGTGGGACTTGGATGGCCAGCCACTAAAGGGGGGTATTTTGAGTGGATTCCATGTGTCCTCATGCATGGGAAGGTAGATTTAGGGTGGAGACAAGTGGCCAATTCTCATTGGACACCAAACTTATGTGTGCAATGACCCTTTTGCCCTTATGTTTACTATCAATTACATAGTTTAAGGTTTATCTATAATAAAACTATAGGTATCTATGATATTATACTTACATTAATATTATTTTACTATTACTAACATTAATCATGTAGCATCACTATATTCCTCTATTTCACTTTGACTATTAAATAGTCACTTGATATATCTATTAGCAATACTAATGCATCTAAGTTAACATAGTGTGGAAATTATCCAATTTAAATTAACTTACTATAAGAATTTATTAAATCTATAATCCTTTAGTGACTTAGTACTAATATAATTAATTTATAATGCTAGGTGGTGCGGGGCATCACAGAAACCCCTTGCCCTCGAGCCGTTGTGCCTCGAGTTGCACCACATTTTCCACGGGGTGCTATGGTGACAAATAAAATGAAACAAATGTATCTGGTTATACTTCGAGGGATAACCAATCCTCTGTAACAAGCAAAGCTTGGTCTTTTTCTAAATAATTTGATAGCATTCTTTCATTAATCGTAGGCTTTAAATAGCCAAGCAATTTACAGAAAGAAGAAGTATAAAATACTCAACTTCATCCAAAAGAGATTGAGTGCAACTAGCCTAAGTAAATAACAACTCCCAAACAAACAACAATTCCTAAAGATAATCCCTAAACAATTGCTCTGTTGGACAGCACCCAAAACAGAGTTTTATTTGATTGCCAACAATCCTAAGCAATCCTAAACCATTCAGTAACATCAAATACGTAACCTCTAAAACATGTAGCTATCCACAACTCCCATTTGCAACCAAGTTAACAGACCAAATTTGATAACCACCGAGTTGACTTAGTGAGTTAACTCAGCAACATGCACTACATGCAACGTGCTCGTAACATATACCAAACTAGTCCCATATAGTTTGGTAGTGAGTGAGTGTAAAAAGTGGGAAGTGAGAACCAAATGGCGAAAGAGGGTGAAGTGGTGTGCATGACTGAAGGTAGCGGCTGCATTGGATCCTGGCTCGTCCGTGAACTACTCAACCGTGGTTACACTGTCCACGCCAACGTTCAAGATCTCAGTTACTTTTCCATATGCAATTTACTCGTTCATTTTATCCACAGAAATGCCATCATCTCCCACTTATTACTAGCACAGTAACACACTCTTTCTGTTTGTAGAGAATGAGAGCGAAACGAAGAATCTAGAAAGTCTAGAAGGAGTAGAGACGCGTCTCCGTTTCTTCCAGATCGAGCTCCTCGACTACGCCTCCATTCTCCGCGCTCTCACTGGCTACGCCGGAGTCTTCCACTTGGCCTCTCCCTGCATCGTCGATCAAGTCCATGATCCTAAGGTCAATGCTCTCCTCTTTTCTTGCTTCTTTGTTTTTTGTACACAACGAAAAAGGAAAGAAGAAAGAGAAAGAAAGTGGAGGGCCTTTTCGGGTTATCAAAGACAATTATGGGTGATAGCTGTTTGGGTGGGCCCATATGTCATGTGCGTGTCACGTGTTACACTATTCCGTCAATTCTAACGCGATTTTGGGCTCAGGGGGTAACGGCCATGCAATTGGATTAAATTAGGGGTTCAATTGATATTTTTTGAAGTTTAGGGGGTGGATTGAAAAACGGGTGATAGTTGAGGGTGGTAAAGTGTAATTTTCCCTTAAATTTTTTTTGACTAATGACATTCCAAAACAATCACTAATAGATGGATATAAATTGGTGGGGTATTAATACATGAATTCCAAAACAATCAGGATATTAATTGGTGGGGTATTAATTGGTGGAATAGCGGAAAAATGCTAATTCAGTTAGGAGGAGGTGAAAATTTAAGAGGTCATTAAGGGAATGAGATGAATTAATCTAGAGAGTCTAATGTGGCAGAAATTGGAGGAGCCAAAAAAGTTTCTTTCTGTTCCAAGTTTTAGTTTAGATTATAGATATATTTCCTTTTCTACAATATATCATTCAATCACACTGTAATTAAATTTCATTTGACTTATGGCATTCCAAAACAATCACAAATAGATGGATATTAATTGGTGGGGTATTAATACGTGGATTCCAAAACAATCAAGATATTAATTGGTGAGGTATTAATTAGTGGAATAATGTAAAAATGCTGATTCAATTAGGCGGAGGAGAAAATGTAAGAGGTCATTAAGGGAATTGGATGGATTAATCTAGATAAGAAGGAATTAAAATTGGAAACAAATTTGGAATGGCATGGATTTTTATGGAGATAGAGAGTCTGATGTGGCAGGATTTGGAAGAGCCAAAAAAGTTTGTCTCTGCTCTGAGTTTTAGTTTAGATTGTAGATTACAGATATATTTCCTTTTCTGCAATAATAGACGGATATATCATTCAATCACACTATAATTAAATTTCATTTGACTAATGACATTCCAAAACAATCACTAATAGGTGGATATTAATTGGTGGGGTATTAATACGTGGATTCCAAATCAATCAAGATATTAATTGGTGGGGTATTAATTGGTGGAATAGCGGAAAAATGCTAATTCAATTAGGAGGAGGTGAAAATTTAAGAGGTCATTAAGGGAATGGGATGGATTAATCTAGAGAGTTTGATGTGGCAGGATTTGGAGGAGCCAAAAATGTTTCTCTCTGCTCTGAGTTTTAGTTTAGATTGTAGATTATAGATATATTTCTTTTTCTGCAATAATAGGTGGATATATCATTCAATCACACTATAATTAAATTTCATTTGACTAATGGCATTCCAAAACAATCACTAATAGGTGGATATTAATTGGTGGGGTATTAATACGTGGATTCCAAAACAATCAGGATATTAATTGGTGGGGTATTAATTGGTGGAATAACGGAAAAATGCTGATTCAATTAGGAGGAAGGAGAAAATTTAAGAGGTCATTAAGGGAATGGGATGGATTAATCTAGAGAGTCTGATGTGGCAGGATTTGGAGGAGCCAAAAAAATTTCTCCCTGTTCCGAGTTTAAGTTTAGATTGTAGATTATAGATATATGTCATTTTCTACAATATATCATTCAATCACACTATAATTAAATTTCATTTGACTAATGGCATTCCAAAACAATCACTAATAGGTGGATATTAATTGGTGGGGTATTAATACGTGGATTCCAAAACAATCAGGATATTAATTGGTGGGGTATTAATTGGTGGAATAACGGAAAAATGCTGATTCAATTAGGAGGAGGAGAAAATTTAAGAGGTCATTAAGGGAATTGGATGGATTAATCTAGATGAGAAGTAATTAAAATTGGAAGCAAATTTGGAATGGCGTGGATTTTTGTGGAGATAGAGAGTTTGATGTGGCAATATTTGGAGGAACCAAAAAAGTTTGTCTCTGCTCTGAGTTTTAGTTTAGATTGTCGATTATAAATATATTTCATTTTCTACAATAATAGATGGATATATCATTCAATCACACTATAATTAAATTTCATTTGACTAATGGCATTCCAAAACAATCACTAATAGGTGGATATTAATTGGTGGAGTATTAATATGTGGATTCCAAAACAATCAGGATATTAATTGGTATTAATTGGAATAACGGAAAAATGCTAATTCAATTAGGAGGAGGAGAAAATTTAAGAGGTCATTAAGGGAATGGGATGGATTAATCTAGAGAGTCTGATGTGGCAAGATTTGGAAGAGCTAAAAAAGTTTCTCTCTGCTCTGAGTTTTAGTTTAGATTGTAGATTATAGATATATTTCATTTTTCAATACAATATATCATTCAATCACACTATAATTAAATTTCATTTGACTAATGGCATTCCAAAACAATTACTAATAGGTGGATATTGATTGGTGGAGTATTAATACGTGGATTCCAAAACAATCAGGATATTAATTGGTGGGGTATTAATTGGTGGAATAACGGAAAAATGTTGATTCAATTAGGAAGAGGAGAAAATTTAAGAGGTCATTAAGGGAATGAGATGGATTAATCTAGAGAGTCTGATGTGACAGGATTTAAAGGAGCCAAAAAAGTTTCTCTTTGTTCCGAGTTTTAGTTTAGATTGTAGATTATAGATATATTGTCATTTTCTACAATATATCAGGTTCAATCACACTATAAGTTAAATTTCATTTGACTAATGGCATTCCAAAACAATCACAAATAGTTGGATATTAATTGGTGGGGTATTAATACATCGATTCCAAAAGAATCAGGATATTAATTGGTGGGGTATTAATTGGTGGAATAACGGAAAAATAGTGATTCAATTAGGAGGAGAAGAAAATTTAAGAGGCCATTAATGGAATTGGATGGATTAATCTAGATGAGAAGGAATTAAAATTGGAAACAAATTTGGAATGGCGTGGATTTTTATGGAGATAGAGAGTCTGATGTGGCAAGATTTGGAGCCAAAAAAGTTTATCTCTGCTCTGAGTTTTAGTTTAGATTGTAGATTATAGATATATTTCCTTTTCTGCAATAATAGGTGGATATATCATTCAATCACACTATAATTAAATTTCATTTGATTAATGGCATTCCAAAACATTCACTAATAGGTGGATATTAATTAGTGGGGTATTAATACGTGGATTCCAAAACAATCAGGATATTACTTGGTGGGATATTAGTTGGTGGAATAACGGAAAAATGTTGATTCAATTAGGAGGGGGAGAAAATTTAAGAGGTCATTAAGGGAATGGAATGGATTAATCTAAAGAGTTTGATGTGGCAGGATTTGGAGGAGCCAAAAAAGTTTCACCCTATTCCGAGTTTAAGTTTAGATTGTAGATTATAGATATATGTCATTTTCAAAAATAATAGGTTCAATCAAACTATAATTAAATTTCATTTGACTAATGGCATTCCAAAACAATCACAAATAGGTGGATATTAATTGGTGGGGTATTAATACGTGGATTCCAAATCAATCAGGATATTAATTGGTGGAATAGTGGAAAAATGCTAATTCAATTAAGAGGAGGTGAAAATTTAAGAGGTCATTAAGGGAATGGGATGGATTAATCTAGAGAGTTTGATGTGGCAGGATTTGGAGGAGCCAAAAAAGTTTCTCTCTGCTCTGAGTTTTAGTTTAGATTGTAGATTATAGATATATTTCCTTTTTTGCAAAAATAGGTGGATATATCATTCAATCACACTATAATTAAATTTTATTTGACTATTGGCATTCCAAAACAATCACTAAAAGGTGGATATTAATTGGTGGGGTATTAATACATTGATTCCAAAACAATCAGGATATTAATTAGTGGGGTATTAATTGGTGGAATAACGTAAAAATGCTGATTCAATTAGGAGGAGGAGAAAATTTAAGAGGTCATTAAGGGAATTGGATGGATTAATCTAGATGAGAAGTAATGAAAATTGGAAGCAAATTTGGAATGGCGTGGATTTTTATGGAGATAAAGTGTCTGATGTGGCAGTATTTGGAGGAACCAAAAAAGTTTGTCTCTGCTCTGAGTTTTAGTTTAGATTGTCGATTATAAATATATTTCATTTTCTACAATAATAGATTGATATATCATTCAATCACACTATAATTAAATTTCATTTGACTAATAGCATCCCAAAACAATCACTAATAGGTGGATATTAATTGGTGGGGTATTAATATGTGGATTCCAAATCAATCAGGATATTAATTGGTGGAATAGCGGAAAAATGCTAATTCAATTAGGAGGAGGAGAAAATTTGAAGAGGTCATTAAGGGAATGGGATGGATTAATCTAGAGAGTCTGATGTGGCAAGATTTGGAAGAGCTAAAAAAGTTTCTCTCTGCTCTGAGTTTTAGTTTAGATTGTAGATTATAGTTATATTTCATTTTCTGCAATAATAGATGAACATATCATTCAATCACACTATAATTAAATTTCATTTGACTATTGGCATTCCAAAACAATTACTAATAGGTGGATATTGATTGGTGGAATATTAATACGTGGATTACAAAACAATCAGGATAGTAATTGGTGGGGTATTAATTGGTGGAATAACGGAAAAATGTTGATTGCATTAGGAAGAGGAGAAAATTTAAGAGGTCATTAAGGGAATGGGATAGATTAATCTAGAGAGTCTGATGTGGCAGGATTTAGAGGAGCCAAAAAAGTTTCTCTTTATTCCGAGTTTTAGTTTAGATTGTAGATTATAGATATATGTCATTTTCTACAATAATAGGTTCAATCACACTATAGTTGAATTTCATTTGACTAATGGCATTCCAAAACAATCACGAATAGTTGGATATTAATTGGTGGGGTATTAATACATGGATTCCAAAACAATCAGGATATTAATTGGTGGAATAACGGAAAAATAGTGATTCAATTAGGAGGAGAAGAAAATTTAAGAGGCCATTAATGGAATTGAATGGATTAATCTAGATGAGAAGGAATTAAAATTGGAAACAAATTTGGAATGGCGTGGATTTTTATGGAGATAGAGAGTCTGATGTGGCAAGATTTAGAGCCAAAAAAGTTTATCTCTACTCTGAGTTTTAGTTTAAATTGTAGATTATAGATATATTTCCTTTTCTGCAATAATAGGTGGATATATTATTCAATCACACTATAATTAAATTTCATTTGATTAATGGCATTCCAAAACATTCACTAATAGGTGGATATTAATTAGTGGGGTATTAATACGTGGATTCCAAAACAATCAGGATATTACTTGGTGGGATTGGTGGGGTATTAATTGGTGGAATAACGGAAAAATGTTGATTCAATTAGGAGGGGGAGAAAATTTAAGAGGTCATTAAGGGAATGAGATGGATTAATCTAAAGAGTCTGATGTGGCAGGATTTGGAGGAGCCAAAAAAGTTTCACCCTATTCCGAGTTTAAGTTTAGATTGTAGATTATAGATATATGTCATTAAATTAAACAAACTTAATAGGTTCAATCAAACTATAATTAAATTTCATTTGACTAATGACATTCCAAAACAATCACAAATAGGTGGATATTAATTGGTAGGGTATTAATAGGTGGATTCCAAAACAATCAGGATATTAATTGGTGGGGTATTAATTAGTGGAATAACGTAAAAATGCTGATTCAATTAGGCGGAGGAGAAAATTTAAGAGGTCATTAAGGGAATTGGATGGATTAATCTAGATGAGAAGAAATTAAAATTGGAAACTAATTTGGAATGGCGTGGATTTTTATGGAGGTAGAGAGTCTGATGTGGCTGGATTTGGAGGAGCCAAAATAGTTTGTCTCTGCTCTGAGTTTTAGTTTATATTGTAGAATTTAGATTATAGATATATTTCATTTTCTGCAATAATAGGTGGATATATCTTTCAATCACACTATAATTAAATTTCATTTGACTAATGACATTCCAATACAATCACTAATAGGTGGATATTAATTGGTGGAGTATTAATACGTTGATTCCAAAACAATCCGGATATTAATTGGTGGGGTATTAATTGGTGGAATAACGGAAAAATGTTGATTCAATTAGGAGGAGGAGAAAATTTAAGAGGTCATTAAGGGAATGGGATGGATTAATCTAGATGAGAAGGAATTAAAATTGGAAACAAATTTGGAATGACGTGAATTTTTATGGAGATAGAGAGTCTGATGTGGCAGGATTTGAAAGAGCCAAAAAAGTTTCCCTTTGTTCCGAGTTTTAGTTTAGATTATAGATTATAGATTATAGATTATAGATATATTTCATTTTCTACAATATATCATTCAATCACACTATAATTAAATTTCATTTGACTAATGGCATTCCAAAACAATCACTAATAGGTGGATATTAATTGGTGGGGTATTAATATGTGGATTCCAAAACAATCAGGATATTAATTGGTGGGGTATTAATTGGTGGAATAACAGAAAAATGTTGATTCAATTAGGAGGAGAAAATTTAAGAGGTCATTAAGGGAATGGGATGGATTAATCTAGAAAGTCTGATGTGGCAGGATTTGGAGGAGCCAAAAAAGTTTCTCTCTGCTCCGAGTTTTAGTTTATACTAGATTATAAATGCAATGCGCTTTTTTTCATTATTTTTCTAAAAATATGTTTCTAACAAAGCAACTTAACTAAAAAGAAGGATAAATAATAATAATGAAAAATAAAAAAAGAAAAAAAGAAAAAAGAAAAGAAAAGAAAAGAAAAATGTAAAATAGAAAATGTAAATAATTTTTCTTTACGCTTAAAAATAGAAATGATCATTTTTATTATATCTCATCAAATGTATTATACTGATTTTTATTATATTTCATCAAATGTATTATACTAAGTCTATAAAGATAACTATCAATAACTTTCTAGCCTAGTTGTATCGATTCCTTTCAATGGGGGTTTATATCCTGGGGTTGTATTCACTTAGCAAAAAAAAAAAAAAAACTCACTTCACATCGTTTGTGAATTTCAATCACTTTGGTGAACCTCAATTGTTCCATATAGGGATTCTAAATGTTCAGAGGTTTCTCATTTTTGTTTAACTTACAACACTTTGATAGTACAAATAAATAATACAATTTGTCGCATATTTATCCCATCTTTACCTTTTTTTTACTTTCTTTTATTTCTCTTTTCATATTTTTTTGGGCAATTTATCACTTATAAATAATCACATAAACAATATATGTGACCTTAGAAGTCCATCATATAACAAATTGGTCCACGGAGATAAAAATGACAATGTCATCTTAAGTCTAAAACGTATCTCTTAGGAAACTTTAACACATAGAAAAAAAAAAAAAAATCTACACAATTGCCTCTTTTGGTTATCTCTAAAATGATAGTCCATTGATATCCTAAATCTCAGATAATTTGAATGTTGCCTCATCAATTCTAATATGAGTATTGGAAAATAATTTATACTTAACACGTACCCCCAAAAATATATTAAACAGATAGTTGTCAAGCTATTTAGCATATCCAATTGTATAAAAATAAAATGATCGAGTCAAACTATATTTTATATGTAGTTAGATAGTATCAGAAATTGTTAAAAAAACATTTTTGGTTGCAAAAAATAGAGGACTACAACTTAACCAAGCAAAAATACTTCGAATATATCTAATTGTATAAAAATAAAAAAATCAAGTCAAACTAAATTTTATATGCAGCTAAATAGTATCAGAAATTGTAAAAAAAAAAAAAAAAAAAAAAAAAAAACATTATTGGTTGCAAAAAATAGAGGACTACAACTTAACCAAGCAAAAATACTTCGAATATATCCAATTGTATAAAAATAAAAAAAATCAAGTCAAACTAAATTTTATATGCAGTTAAATAGTATCAGAAATTGTAAAAAAAAATTATTGGTTGCAAAAAATAGAGGACTACAACTTAACCAAGCAAAAATACTTCGAATGTAAGATATACAATAAGTTATTGCGTAGAAAAACTTATCCTAACTATATCCTCCACTCTCTTCAAGACCAACTCAGCTAATGCATCTGCATGCATGAAAAAAAAAAACATATGATCAAAATCAATTGAGATTGCTAATAACAATGAGACACGTTTTACTCCACCCTTTAAGATCAATTCATTAAGGTATCTCATGACAGAAGAACATCCTTTTACATAATTAAAGCTAGAGTCATATAACTCACGTAAGAATTTCACATAATAATTCAAATGAATATTTTAAAAATATGAGATTCTGCCTCATGTTCCTTTTCAGTCTTCACGAAGGTATATTGTCATACAATGACTAACATCATTGATTTAACTTTTAATGCAAAAAGGAAACGAAACTTTTATGGCCAAACAACATATATAGTAAAAGTATCATTTTTCGACGTATCTGCAAGTATTTATAGCTATTTAGCATTCAACTTGGAAAAAAACTCAACCTAATTATAGCAGTTTATAATCTAAACAAATTTTTGCTCTTTAAATAAAGAAAATATAATTTTCAAATACTTAACCTGAGAAAAGACGAAAATGAAGGTAATACTTATGTAAACTTTATCTTGCCCAAACTCTTATTTCCACTTAAATATTAAATATTAGAAAATAAGAGAAATAAATTTGGAGATCACAGGGATCAAACCCACGCCCTCACAAATGGGTGAGACTTTTTGGGGAGAGGAATGATCATTGGGACGAATACCCAAGTTGTAATTTAAATGCATATTTGAAGTAACATATATTGTGTTTAACAGATTTTGTTCGAATATATCTATTTATATCTGAATTAATTAATAAGACCATTTAATTGGAGGATATAATTGGGTAGTGGGTATTTAATTTATTAATGGTGTAGTTTTTATTATGGGGTAGTGGATATTGAATTTAGTTTATTTAATTCATGTGCCACCTAAGATGCTACGTGTCAAATAGAAAACGTTGCCTTAGATGCCACGTGGCAGAAAAATGACAACGTCTTTTGCTTTAATTTATATATAGATATGTGTCAAATATTGTTAATGGTTGATAAAATTTGTATTTTTATGTGAATTATTGTATTAGAGTGTTATTCCGTAATAGTTCTGTTTTTCCTAGTAATTGTTGTGATGGATCGTGTAATATGTGTGAGTTTAATTAATTCGTCTCTTGCTTCTTATAATTGCTTCTTAATTATTGTTATGAGGTATTATTTCTTGTACTTAGTGTGTCAATTTATGTAATACCGGCTACCTGAGCAGCCAGTTACAATTTTTTCTAAATGGCAATTATGCCCCTACGGGAAATCCCGTTAAGGGACTTAAGTATTTCCCCAGATTAAAGACAATCCTTGAGTACTTTTGAAGGAAAATATAAAAAGAAATCTTTCTCAAGTTTATTTCCTTACTAATTTGCTTTCAAAAGTATGTTCAGTATGTTCGTCATTCGACTTCTCCTTGCTTCAGCTTTTACCTTGCTTCAGCTTTTACTTTTTACTTCACAATTTTTGCTTTTGGAGCCACTGTATTGGTAAATGATGAAGGTATGCTTTCACAAACATACACAAATATGATTGATTTGATTATTATTATTATTATTATTTCCTGTTTTGTTTTTCTTTTACAGTACTTTTCTTCTTTGATTTTTTTGATTGATTGTGTTTATAAGTTATAACGCTTTATGTATAGTCCAAGCTTTAAGTGACATAGCGAAGACGTTGGGGCAGACGAACTGGAATTTCAATGGTACCGTCAATAATGTCACCTGGATTGAAGATTCCGAAAATAATGTCATCTGCAATTGCAACTTCCTCGATGGTACCGTCAACGTCTGCCACGTTGTCAGAATGTATGTGTCTCTTTCTCTCTCTCTCTCTCTCACATGCACACCACATCTATAATACCACGTGTACACCAAACATTTATCTGCCAAACCAGTGAACCACCGAAGTACTGTATAACCTTTTTCGGCAATAACCCGGAGGTGCTTTAGCTTTTAGACGACCTAAAAAAAACAAAATAAAATAAGTTTACTTTTATCAAATTTTTAATAACTGCTAAAATTAGGGACAAGATCCTCTTCATTCATTTAAAATAAGGATCCGGCTTGTCTCTAGTGCTCTAGAGCACTGGAGCCGTTGCAAGCGTGACACATGTCCAGTTTTGGCCACGTGTCCGCATTGCAGCAGCTCCAGTGCACTGGAACCAAACCATTCCCTTAAAATAAAGAATCTTCATTTAAAAATGTAGATTAAATATTACAGATTTAAAGATGTACAAACTGTAACATTATTTGAAATTTTAAATGACGTGGCAATATGTACATTTTTAGATATATGAGATATAATCTCAACTATGAAATAGAGAAATAGAGAAATTTTCAAATGGAGAGAATCTTATTCCTAAAATCATATATCATTGTTGGTGTATAAAAAATGTAGTTTTTTTTTTTTTAGTTGGGATAGAATGGGAGATTTAAATTCGAAATGCTAGTTGAGTACAAAATTCTTAATAAAAAAAGATTGACTTAATGGTTGATACCATGTGAAAAACGGTGTTGAACCAATTACAATTTATGTAAAATGGAAATTGTAAATTTTTTTTTATATCACTAATATTGCTAAACCAAAACAGAACATTAACAAAAAAGATGTTGTACAAAAAAGAAGATGTAATTTCTTTCATGAAATAATTTAACTTAAATCATTTTTCTTTCTTCATGTATGCTGTTTTTGTGTTATTTAAAGAAACGATTTGCAATGAAACTACAACAGAAATTTTCATAGACAATAATCACAATATGCATGATGTGAATAATATTTTTTTAACTTGGACAAATTGCAAGTGAACCTTTAATATAGTATATTAGGCATCACTTACCCAAAATTTCAAGTTTATAAATTTGAATTAATTATGTTTTTTTGAATTTTTTATTTTTATTTTTCTTTTATGTGAGACTTCTGCTCAAGCTTGTATACCAAAAAATAAATATTTAAAACTTTTTAGTAATTAAATTTTATAGTTTTGAAAAAAAAAAGAAAAAAAAAAGGAGGATAAGCTGAAAACTTAAGCATTAAACTAAACAAGATTCACTTCTTAAATAAATATAAATAAAAAAGGTAAAACAAAGTAGGTGTTCTACATGTTGAATTGTCCGACTTGGCAAATTACCCAGGTGAAAGTATGATAAGGCCGTCGGTATCCAAGTTGTACTAAGCTTGTCCTTTCCTGCGTATGGAGGAGAACACGTTTCGTTTCATTTTCATTACAGTCCAATCAAATTTAGTTATCTAACATGCAATTGCCGAAAGAGAATTTATTGTTTGACAAGACATTTTGTCTACGAACTTAAAAACAAACGAGCGTGTTCGTTCAGTCAATTATTGCAACTTGCAATATATCTTGTAGGTTTGAAAGGGATTAATTTGCAAGTGGCAACTCCTTTATTTTTTTATTAACATCTAATATAAAAAGGTTTAACTCTTCAGTGAATAGATTAGCTATTTAAACTCACATACACAATCCCAATTACAAGACATTTATGTCCATCAATGGATTGGAACTTTACATATTTTGTAGGTTTGAAAAAGAATTGCAAGTTGCAACTCAATTATTCCTTTGATGGATTGAGACTTTGAATTTGGAACCGTTTTATTGGGAATACGTGTTCAAGTCCAAGTCACACATAAAATTATATGGTGTTCTGCCAGCTCTCTACTTTTTGAGACTTAAGGCCACAGTTAATATGAGTTATTTTTATATTTAAATATTTATTTGAGTGTCATGTTGTAATTATTTATATATATATATTTTATTTAAAATTTAGGATAAATTATTTTTTAAACCCTAAAATATAAAAACCATAAAAAATAGATAAGTAATTAGTAATTTCCCATTTCAAAATGTAAAAGGAATAAATAAAATTTTTTTTTTTTTTTTGACTTGACGATAGACACACGCACACACTAATCTATTTTGTATAAATTGGGGATCGAACCCATGCCCTTTAGGGATGGGGATCAAGGGGAGGGGTGCACCACTAGGCCAAATGCCTAGTGGGCATAAAATACTATTTAATATCTATATAATTCAAATATTATAAAATATAAATTTAGAGTTTGAAGCATAAAATCTTTGATATTTGTATTGGTCCAACTAAAAAAGAAAGTATAAGTTTATAATTAAAGAAAAATAAATAAACAAACAAACAATAAAAAATGGTAGTTACTATTTACTTACTGTGAACATGAGTTTATTACCTAATAAAATAAAATAAACAAAACAAATAATGAAAAGTTACCTATCTGTCACTCCTTTTTACCATTTAATTAGTAACAAGAAGTTACACTATACTTAAAAACAAGAAGTTACACTATGAACTCCAGGACACCATACTTACAGTAATAAAAAAAGAAATCAGATGCAAGTCACTGAGTAATAAATTTAGAAGTTATAAATATGTACTTAAATGCAACTCATGAACCAGATAGAAGACTTAAAAGCACTTGTAATTGTAGTAATAGCTCAGAAATAATAAAGTTTTACTAATAATAATTTGGGTTATGATTCTGTACAAATTAAGTTTAATGGTACTATCTTTGTTGATGTCATATAATTTGTGAAATTAGGGTAGGTCCACGTTACTCTTACCAACTGTAAAAAGAAAAGAAGAAAATGAATGAATTGTCAAGTTGATGGTTTTATGTTGATTGTCGCTTTTGAGTTTTGACGGTGCTTTTGTTCTTACTCGCAGATATTTTACTTTATTGGATTTGCATTCTTCTGTGTAGAATCATTGCTCAGTATCTGGGTTATTCAGGTTTGACAATTTACACTTTAAATGGCATTATTGTCCTGGTTTGTGTTATTTTGGTTTTCTAAGACTGCCTTATTTCCTACTATTTGCAGCAAGTAGACATGTATTTCCGAGGCAGTGGCAAGGCTGCTGAGATGAAGCGTGATGCAGCAAGAGGAACTATGAGGGCAGCACTAACACTTATTAAATGCTAGAATGACCATCTAGAAGTTTTTGTTGTACTTTGGAGGGTTGTGCCACATTGTTTGATGTGGTGTCTTTGGCAGGAGCGGAATGTGGTTTCTGCAAGATTTTGGAAATTTTTTGTAAAATTACTTGTTAGTGTTTTTGGTGTTTACCAACAGTCTTACTAGTGCACAATTAATTTTTAGTTTGAATTAGTATTGATCAGTGTCTTTTAGTGTATGAGAATAGTGTCATGTAGATGAAAATTTGGGCTACAATTTCTTTTTCTTTCATGGATGAAAATTGTACTATTTGTGCATTTATAGGATTTTGATTTTTGTAAATTGTCGTGAATGCGTATTTTCTAATTAATAATTTTGCGCACAATGGCAAGTTAGGTTCAAAAATTTTAGTAACTAGTTGACATTTAATACTATCAATATTGTTTCTACTTGTTTTTAATTGAACGAACAAAACAAAATTAGAAAATTTGTAGTAATAGAGCCAAATGCAATCGGTCATTTATTTTTAAGACGTGACTACTCATTTCTTTAATTGCAGTTGGTAAGCTTTTCATATTTAAGAGGACATTAAACAATTAGTTCTCATTTATCACAAATTTTTCAAATTTCCCATAAAGATCTTATTGTTTGTAATAGCTTGATCGATTGCATTTTTTTATAACCGCAGCTGCGATCGATCACTATAGCTTTTGATTTAATTACACATCTACATAGAGGTTGCATTGATCGATCGAAGATTTTGTTAATGGATCCGTGATCGATCACTTTGGGTGTTAAAACTTGTAAATGGTCTTCGTTGTGTGAAATGGGTCCACATTTTTGCAGAGGGTTTAGTGATCGATCACGTTTTTTCATAACCAAAGTTGCGATCGATCACTATAGCCTCTGATTGAATTACACATCTACATAGAAGGCTTCAGTGATCAATCGAAAACTTTTGTTAATGGATCCGCGATCGATCACATTGGGTGTTAAAACT